>VMOF01000111.1:9532296-9687296 GCA_011764245.1 Trialeurodes vaporariorum | reverse complement strand
TCTTGGTACTTTTGGAACACCATATTTGTAAACAACTAACAATAGCACGTATAGTATGTATAGTTGCAATGTTTTATTTTGATGCCGTGTATTATTTATTTACCCTTAGCGACTCGCGATAATTTTACAATTTCGCAAGGTTTAAGTTTAAGTTTTAAAATTAAAATAATTTTGGGGTTGTTATTGCATGTGAAAGGATATAGAATTAGATTCAGAATGAAAAAGAAAATTTAAATAAATAAGAATACGCAATGAAATAATGATTCGACGAGCGGAGCTGTAATGATGAAGATTTAAAAAAAAAAAAAAAAAAAAAAAAAAAAAAAAAATAATAAAAAAATAAAAAGCGAAACAAAGAAAAACTCTGACCAGTCTGGGCTCAGAGGGTTGATGCAACTGCCCCTTCACATTCATCACCACCGCCACTATCCGCCAAACACGCCCTTAATTGTTCACACCAAAGTCCGAGGTCTGACATCATAGCGTCTCTGAGGGGTCGCTTTGGACGCATTTTAATATGCACAACACGATTATAGCCGCGGATGACTCGTAATTTGTTTTTTATCCGCTTATGTGGAAGATAAAATGTTAATGGGTTACACATTCTGCTCGGAATTTATTTCACTTCAACTCGGCGTAATAAGAGCCAGTCCTCGATCCCTTGCCGTGCAATACCGTGACAGTGACAGTACCTTCCTCCTATTCATTTCAGTGATTTATGCTCATAAACCCCTAGTCTATTCTTTCTGTTTGTACCCCACAACGGTATTTGATTTTTCCTGCCATGAAGCCAAATGGTAAACAATCACTGAAAAAAACTGTGCTCCGCTAGTACTTCCAAAGCTCCGGTAAATCCGAAGCACGACTCACGAGCTGATTTCAGATATAGCTTCGCAGAGCAAAGATCGGTAGAGCCTGAGCACGAGCTTCGGGAAAGTATACAAGGAAGAGTGAAAAAGTAGAGTGCCGCTATCCGGAATCGAACCTGGGATACATCGTTCTATAGTGTCCTGTGCGTTACCTCTGCGCTGCACTATTGGCAAATTTTGGCCGTTTGGCGGTCACAAATCTGTAACTTTTTGAAAGTCAAAAGAATGACTTCAATCTCTCGGAACTGGTTCCCAAGCCTTTAACCCTTGTGAGCCTAAGGGGGGGTACATTTGTACCCCAGGCCAGTTTTTTTGACGCCATTTTGTCAAAACTGCTCAAAAGTTTTTGGGACTTTATGACATTTTAAGTTAGGATACTTAGAACACGTCCACCAAATTTCATTAATTTTTATGAATTTTTGTCGATATTATAGAAATTTAAAGTGTTGGGGAACAAATATCCCCCCCCCCTTCGTCCTGCCAGTTTTAAGTTTGGAACCATCTATTACAGTGAATTTTACGGAAATTTTATGTAGATTAAGAATATTAAGTCAGATCATTGAAAAAAAATTGGAAATTTATCAAAAATGGAAAAATAAGATGGTACCTCATTTCATTTTTTCCATTTTTTTATTTTGACATTTTTTTTAAAGTAGGTGTAAATTTGGCAACATAGCAAAAATGTACTCAAATTTCACATAAATTACTCTCTTAGGGTACTAATTACATAATCCATCCATTAAAATTTCAAAATTATTGATACTGACTGTGCTGCATGAAAATATCCTTGGGGTACAAAAATACCCCCCTTAGTCCTTTGTGTTACCGAAATACCTTAGGCTCACAAGGGTTAAAGAGGTCAAAAATCAAGGCTGTGACCATAGATTTTGCACATAAGTGGAGGGGGAGGGAGTATTTACGATTTGAAGACGAAAATTCAGAGCTTGAAAAAATTGATTTATGACCGCCAAATGGTCAAAATTGGCCAATAGTGCGCCGCTGAGCCTGGGGCGGATCAAGGAAAGTCTCAAAGGGTGGGCCATTTTGTAACGTAAGTGGGGGGTATGGGGGGACACCCCCCAGTCAATGGGGGTCCCTCCCATGGTCCCTGCGTTGAACCGCCATTACGAACTTGCCGTTATAGCAGTCACGTGAGTTTATTACTTTTGAGACTTTATTAGTGTGATTTTCTTGATTTTTGCCGGTTTTTATGTCAGATTAGACTAATCATTTGCTCACGCAGCGAAAGTTTACGAGATCCCCATTACCCGTATACGCACAGGAGATGTTGTCCCCTGCCAGAAAAAAAACATGCTTGATAAACTTCACCAGAGTACAGTGATTTGTACCAGATTGTAGGTAAAGGAAAACAGTTACATAATTTTACTATATGTCTGGTTATATTTACGCGTAAATGCTCCCGTGACTTGACGATTTTACCTCTCGGAAACTCTTATAATGAAATTATCCGTAAACTGTTCCTTTGATATCTTTAGATCGTTTAAAATCGTAATTCTTGGTCTCAGAAAATTAACTTTGAAAACATTGTTCCTTTCGAGTGAGTTGACGAAGATCGGCTTTCCACATTAATCAACGCTCCACGCGTGTAAACTTTTCACAAATTAGGCTCTTGTTTAATGGGTATCAGCGTCAACATCCGTGCCCATAAATATCAAGTTACAACCGAAACATTTGTCAAGGTGATGCGATGATGAGAAAATTGTAAGAGGGGAGCTTTCAAGAGCGAGTAGATACTTCAACTTACCGTTGCGACACCGTGTTGTCAGATAGTGCTGCTATACTAATACTTGTGTGGCGTTGACCTTTTAAATACCGCAGGGCTGAATATACTCATTTACTCGAAATCTGTTTCACATGCTTTTCATCCATTATTTTGAGAGTAAAAGAACATTGAAATAGTGGACAGTGTACTTACAACAGACTGCTTCAGTGAGCACTGAGCGCCTTCAATTGATGATGTAGGCAAATTCAAGTACCTTTGTGTAGGGTTATTTTATCCAGGCGCTTTATTTGAACTAGTGTGCGACGAGGTGGCCGATTTTCAATGGCTTTGAAACGGTTGAATGAATCTAGTACAGACAGAGTGACTCCTCAAAGGTTGTGTGATCTTGATTTATTTATCATTGATTTATCACAGTTTATTTGTTTTTTCTTAAAGTTGTGAAAAGAATCACTTGTGACAGAAATATCCCATCGTTTGCGGTTGTTTTAACCCTTTCATACTTAGTGTACATTTCAATGCGCATCTGAATTTCATGAAATCTTATGGAGAAAATTAAAATATGATATGCCTATCGCTTCATATGGAAAAATGGGGCTGTTGCACACTTTTGCTGTAAGCGATTTAATGGTCGATCCAAAAACCTCCAAAACTAACGATGGCAGCACTGAAAACTTCCAAAATCCACTCTTAAACTCAATAAACGCTTTTATTTGCTCGAGCGTAATAGTGGCTTAAGGCAGTAATAATGGGAGATTCCTATCTTAATTCCGCCACTCTCTCTATGCTGACAAGGATGATTCAAAGAGTATAATTAGTCATCAGAGTAATGATGCACATCCGATGAATGCAGGTACCGCGACACCGCGACACCTAGTGACACACACCGCGATGAAAGTCGTTTCTTATTGGTCACTTCTTGACGGAGTTGCAGTATTGTAAAATGGGAATCTCCCATTATTACTGCCCTCAGCCACCATTACGGCCGGGCAAATGAAAGCGTTTATTGAGTTTAGGAGTGGATTTCGAAAGTTTTTAGTGCTACAATCGTTATTTATTAAAGGTTTTTACACCAGAATCGCCTATTAAATCGCTCATAACAAAAGTCTGTGCAACAGCCCCATTGTGCCCATATCAGCTATGATGGTCAAAAATCCATTCCTTTCAGGTTTGAAGGGGTTAAAAGTTTTAATGATGCATTTATGTGACAATCATCGGCGTCAGCAAAAATTCCTATAACCGTGAAATTACCCATAAACGTTTTATGATGGATTTTCTGAGACAATTTTCCAGCGTTATCTAAAAGTCTGGTTACCGTTGAATCTATCGTCCATATCCCTTTGCGGGGCAGTGGTTAGACAGGGTAACCACCTTTTAATTTTTTTTCCTGGCCATGCGTACAGAGCGCAGCACCGTTCAGCCATGCAGGCATGTTGGTATGATAGTCCAGAATAGGGAAAAAAATATTTTGTGGTGGCACCACTGATATTTGTTTATTTACAAAGGTTACGTTTTTCTGGGATTGGCTAGAAACAGGCGTGCGTCAATATCTTCGCCAAAATTTTTTTATTTCTAAAATTTGTATCAATATATCGATGTTTTATTAATGTTTCGTCATTTATAGGAGTCTAGCAGGCAATATTCAGCTGTTGTAAGCAGCTTTTTCCAACATGTTGTCATAAATACATAGCTTGGAAAATGGTGGTTATACTGGGTAACCACTGCCCCGGATGGGGCAAAGCACATTCTAGGTTGACATTTTGTTGTGCCTACAGCTTGTTTTCTATTTTCAATCACTTTTTGGGATTCAAATGAATCATTTTCAGCTCAATGGTTTAGAAATAGTTTCTTCAATTTCACCAATAAGAAAAAAACCTAATTTTATCATCGTTTAGCGGAAAAAATGAGTCGTTCATCGCTGTCTCTTTTCTCATGCATTACCCTCGAAATTACCTTATGAACACATTTACTTATTGCTTTTATTTATATTGCACTAACTAAATTAACTTCTAATTACCTTTCAGAATTACCTTTTCTTTTCTTATAAATTGCCTTCCACATTGCCTTGCAAATTAAACCCTTTCTTTTCTCACAAATTCTCAATCTCCAAACTTTTTTTTTCCTTTTTCTAAATAATTATTGTTTATATTTGGTCATTATTCAAAGTGTACTAGAATGGAACAAAATGTTAGCATGAGAAACGTGAACTAGTATTACCACTGCACATTTCTCAATCTTAAATGTTGGAAAAAAATAAACGAAACACTTTACTTATTCTGCGTATCGCACAGTGAATTTACTAATTTTTGAGATCAAACTTCATTGTTTTAGACAAAAAATTGTGGAACAAAATAGATGTAAAGAATATAAAAGTAATTTTTTTCAACAATATTCATTTTTCTACTACATCTGTCTCCTCTGATTCTTTGATTCTAATTTTTTTTCTGAAAAAAATTATTTTTCATAAGTAAAACTAGTTTTGCCCCCTCAAGGGCAGTGGTTACACTGGGTAACCACCTCATATCTCTGCATGTAATGCATGGAAAATTTTGATAAAATTTTTTTTGAGTCATTTAGACCTTAGGGACCCTGAAAAACACAATATCAAGTTTTTTTGACCACTACCCTTAATGCGCCTCACAAAGGGATATTGGATTGTTCACGCATCCTCTGGCATACACTGACTGACTCTCGACTAGTCGTTCTTATTATAACTATGTATAGTATATATATATATATATATATATATATATATATATATATATATATATATATATATATATATATATATATATATATATATATATATATATATATATATATATATATATATATATATATATATAAAACAGTCGTGCTAGGCAACTTGGCGAAAGCAAGAGCTGAGCTTATGCGAGAGACGTGATGTCAAAGAGCGATAATCTCTGAAATCTGAAAGCAACCGTGCTGCCAGACTTCAGCTTAAAATCCGTTTATATTTTAAGATTGTTTATTATCAGGGCTGCCGTTTCGCGTATAATCAATGCTATTTTTCAATTCACCTATGATTTCACCGGTTGAGAAAAGATTACACAGCTCAATTCAGTGCATGACTGTAATAAATTAGAATACTCGCATCTGTAATCTTTTCTCAACCGGTGGAGTCGTCGATGACTTTAAAAAAACTTGCGGTTATTTTAATTATTCAACGGAGTTTCCACCGATGAAGGAAAGATTACAGATCAGAGTATTTTCGTGCGTTACAGTCATACACTGAACTGAACTGTGTAATCTTTTCTCAACCGGTGGAATCATCGGTGAATAGAAAAATAGCATTGAGTATACGCAAAACGGCAGCCCTGTTTATTATAGGACATTTACGAGGAAGGATATATTTGGCAACGCAGGAGCTCAAGCACAAAGTCACCCTCCACGCATGATGATAGGTCTCAAGTATGGATCTTGGCTGTCACGAGCACTACGAGCAGCGCTGCAGTTCTCGGTGTTCCTTTTGACAGCTCGAATGCTTTTTACTCCCGAGATTTTCATTCGGGAACAATACGAAATACCCCAGAGCTTGCAATACCCCCCCCCCCCCGGCTGCAATGCGAACCGTCACAATCGCAGTTACTCGAGAGTTTAAGAATTGATCCTTATACACTGCGTGCATTGAGCCGATATCCTCGCTAAGTGGAATTCCGAAGCGGTTTTCCACGTCATAGGAATGCGCTGCTTTCATTCATACCCATCTTTATCCATATTTTCTTCACACACACACACACACATGAGAACGGATTTTTCCTGAGACAAATAAAGACCCAGCATATACAGGGTGTTTCAGACCACCCGTCCACTATCTTTTTAGCGAAAACGGCGCAAGATAATGAAATTCTGACGAAACTTTTCCAATGTATATCGACCCCAAAGAATTCAGGGAAAATATTGCCGACCCCGAAAAACGGCCCCTAAGGGCCTAATTGGGCCCCTAAAAAGGGCCAAATTGCTGTTTCTCAATGTTTTCTTATGGGGCGGGTGTTTTTTTATTTCAGAAATGAATTGTACGCCTAAAAATAAGCATGTTTTAATCAGGGCATAATTTTCAAAAAATGGCCCTTTCTCAAGTTAGGGGCCGTTTTTAAAAAAAATAGGGGCCATTTTGAATCGCTCGCTGTGACCTTGAAAATTGACGGATTTCAAAAAACTAAAAATATTCTGAATCAGCAGATCAAGGGCTTTCAGTTGATGTATCACAACCTTATTTTCTGCTAAAAAATATTGGGGGCCCCCTCCCCCCTAAATTTTGGGGCTTTGGGGTCCTCTACGAAAAAAATTTCAAATGGCAAGGTATAGGTTGTGATACATCATTGAAAAGCTCTTGAAAAGACAAAAAAAATGGTCCAAACCGGAAGTCAATCCGATCATTTTAACGAGAGTTACGGCCTGGCCTCTCCCCCTCAATTTTGGGGCTTTGGGGGCGGGGCCCCTTTGAGTAAAATTGGAAATGGCAGGGTAAAAAGTTTTAAAATCATTCGAAAGTCCTTGAAATGACAAAGAAAATTGTCCAAACCGGGTCTCAATCCGATAATTTCAACGGGAGTTACAGCCATTCAAAGATTTGAAGTATTTTTCTCATATTCGCGGGATTTTGTGCTTTCTATGGCCTCCTCGATGAATCATCCGCAATACGAGAAAAATACTTCAAATCTTTGAATGGCTGTAACTCCCGTTGAAATTATCGGATTGAGACCCGGTTTGGACAATTTTCTTTGTCATTTCAAGGACTTTCGAATGATTTTAAAACTTTTTACCCTGCCATTTCCAATTTTACTCAAAGGGGCCCCGCCCCCAAAGCCCCAAAATTGAGGGGGAGAGGCCAGGCCGTAACTCTCGTTAAAATGATCGGATTGACTTCCGGTTTGGACCATTTTTTTTGTCTTTTCAAGAGCTTTTCAATGATGTATCACAACCTATACCTTGCCATTTGAAATTTTTTTCGTAGAGGACCCCAAAGCCCCAAAATTTAGGGGGGAGGGGGCCCCCAATATTTTTTAGCAGAAAATAAGGTTGTGATACATCAACTGAAAGCCCTTGATCTGCTGATTCAGAATATTTTTAGTTTTTTGAAATCCGTCAATTTTCAAGGTCACAGCGAGCGATTCAAAATGGCCCCTATTTTTTTTAAAAACGGCCCCTAACTTGAGAAAGGGCCATTTTTTGAAAATTATGCCCTGATTAAAACATGCTTATTTTTAGGCGTACAATTCATTTCTGAAATAAAAAAACACCCGCCCCATAAGAAAACATTGAGAAACAGCAATTTGGCCCTTTTTAGGGGCCCAATTAGGCCCTTAGGGGCCGTTTTTCGGGGTCGGCAATATTTTCCCTGAATTCTTTGGGGTCGATATACATTGGAAAAGTTTCGTCAGAATTTCATTATCTTGCGCCGTTTTCGCTAAAAAGATAGTGGACGGGTGGTCTGAAACACCCTGTATATGATCCCCGTGTTATGGAAGTGAGGTAAGTAAAATAGGTTCATTTTTGTGCGAAGGCACAACGAAACAGCAGCCAACATAGTCGCCTATTGTTGAGTATAGAGAACATTGCTCCAATCAAAAGCTATACCTGAAGTTTCGCTTTGAATGTCAAAATTTCACTTAATGAGGCTTATAGTTTGAAAATGAGAAACCGTCCTTCTTTGAAAAAAACAAACGTCTGTTTAAACCATAAAGAAATCCAAATCTATGTTCATTATACTCAACAGTAGGCGACTGTAGGTTTGCTGGTTTGATGCAAACCAAATAAAGCCAAATAGGGGCACTAATCACTATTCTCAATTTTTTCGCTGCGGGCCTCTATTCGTTTCTAAATGATTTTAAATGTCTTCTCGTTGACCTCAGTTAGTTGAAGTAATGCCTAACAGCTGACGTTCCAGCTAGTTGGGGGTGTCAATTAGGTGCTTCTGTTCTGTACGAAGAAAAGAAGCTTGAGTGGCTTCGGAGTGGAATAGTCTCACGTGCCCTTCTCGACCATCAGAGAAGAAGGCTATGAAAGCGTTCTTCGGCCGGGGGGGGGGGGGGGGGGGGGGGAAGAAGAAAAATAAATGTCTACTCGTATATAAACACATATGTATTTGTACAAGACATTTTTCCCAACCACAATCATGCATGGCACAGATTCGTTTCCCGTCGAGATTAGAGTCCCTGTATATGAAAGAGTCAAGACACGTGAACAGAAGTGAAGAAGAAGAAGGTGTCTGAGGAGCCTTGGAGGCGCGCCTCTTGTTTACATTTTTATCCAACGATCTGCCCACCAAAGATTACTTATACATGTATTCGCGTGTAAGTAATCTTTGTTAGGTCAACCTAACCTCCAATACCCGTTGGCTTCACTACCTGTTTTAAAAGTAATGCGTGAATTATATTCTGTTCTGAACACATTTTCACCAATTTCTAATTCAAATTTCATCAGTACAAGCTAAAAATGCCGAAAGTTTCCTCAAAGCTGGACAGCAGTGAAGATGGTTCCATGAAGATGTAAACAAGAGGCGCGCCTCCAGGCTTCATAGACCCCTTCTTCTTCTTCACTTTTCAGCAGCCAATCAGAGATGGAACCTCGTATGGCGAGACTCTTTCATACATAGGGACTCTAGTCGAGATACACGAAATTTTAAAAGTCTTGAATCAATGTTCGTTAATTTGCGAATATTTTAAAGTGGTGCATTCGATCGCCAAAAGCCCAGATCTACTTTGAGGGTCCAGCTTGATTTTCTAAAATAAGAGTTAATTAATCGAAAATAAAAATCAATCGCGAAACAGCACATGTATAATGAACACATTTGTTCTCAGAAACGTGTACTTAAGTCATCAATTGAAAATATAGCCTCGCGGCAAACCGACGGAGAGAAAACGAAGGTCTCAATCTCCTGGAAAAACAGCGAGAGAAGAATAATACTGGGTATGAGATAGAGTGATTGGGGGAGGGAAAGGGTGGGATTATGGGGAGGGATTGGGGGAAGGGGTGGTGGGATTGGAATCTCTTCAGCCCTTGACGGGCGGCCTCGTTAGAGAGGGTAGTGTGTATGTAGAGTGCCATATAGTGCGAGTGGGTATGTTTCCTGTAAACAGACAAAGTGCCCATTTTCACGGAAATGCCCCATAAGAAGCGGCGGTAATAACCCGAGAGAAACCTTTTAAAACGATTACTTTAATGTGTTATTTCTTATCTGAAACGTGTTATTTTTACGTACAGTTTTTATGAAAATCCATATAAAAGTTAGCCGGGGCTCCCGGGGGGGGGGGGGGGGGTTGGCTGCCGCGTAAGATGCCGCGCGTCGTGACACCGCTTTTCTCGCTCTCCCACGTCCAAAGTTTCCGGTTTCAACTTATAAAGTCGCAGTCGAATAAGTTCTCTCCGAAAATGTCTTGATCTAAGAACAATCCTTTGCTATTATTTCCTCTCTTAAGTAGCGTGCTTCTCTGCCGAAGCCATATTTCACCAACTATCCTGCGAACTCCTCAAGATACGTTCAAGAAGATCGAATGTTTTGTGTAGCAACAAATTACCTCAAAAATGTTGAGACGAAGATCTGATCCAAGTTCATTCATAAAATGTAGAATCGGTATTTTACTTCTTTTTAAACTTTTACGCGTCAAGAAATGGAGCTGAAATTCTTAGGATTTTGACCGCCACCCCCCCCCCCCCACAAAGAACAACGAAGGGGAAAAAACCTACAAATATACTGTAGAGATCGTTTCAGAAGAGCTTGCCGTCCACACCTCTTTGTACACAACATGCGTGGAAGGGCGTATTTCTATCTTCTGCGCATAAGTTACCGTCAACGCAACCAATTGACAAATTGAATGAGCCTCACTCACTATCGTGGATTTTGGTCACGCTGCGCCATGGCCTGCGCAGGAGACGAAAACTCGTCCCTCCACACCGATGTTTAAAGATCTGTTAATGAGAAATTCTGAAATAATCTCTAAGAACCCCCAAACTCTTGTTCGTTTATAGTTGCTGATGCATTTTTAGAAATCTGTAAATTCAGCGCGCCAATAATTTTCACAACAAGCAACATTCCGTCACCGCAAGTCCATGGTCACCCATTCTGGAATTTTGGATTATCTTTGTTCTCAAAAATTCCAAAACACTCAGCACCAAGTGAATTTGGCAAGTCTTTGCTAGACCATTTCAACAAAACCAATTTTATTAATAATTCTCTCACCTCAGTACTGCTTTTTGCCTACGTCATCAATTGAAGGCAACAAACGATACGCCTCTATGTAAACAGCCTAATTCCTGTATTGTCAATACAAAGTACAGAAGCTATGTGTGACAGATTAAACGATCCGTATAATGAGCCGTGTGAGCTCAAATATGGGGCCATTAATAACTCTTGATACGATATCAAGAATAAAACGTTAGCTATTGATGACCCATATACATGTAGGAAAATCTTGAGCGTTATTGTATTATCACATCACTAGATGGATTATCATATTACTTGTTATAACTGTTAAACTCTTGTCCAATCGCGGATTTGCGGGACTGCGAGTATCCCATCAAAAATATCCTCTTCGCCGTTTTTCGACCCGTTTATAATGGTAATTCAGGCGGTAGAGTGAGGAGAAAACACTGGCGGATTTAGGAGTTTGTGTTTCTCTTCTCCCTCTCTCCCTCCCCCTCTCTCTCTCACCCTATCTCTCTTCTCTCTCTCTCTCTCTCTCTCTCTCTCGCTCGCTCTCTCTCTTTCTCGGCATTTCTCCCCCCTCTCTCTCTCTCCCTCCCCCTTCTCTCTCTCCCTCCCCCTTCTCTCTCTCCCTCCCCCTTCTCTCTCTACCATCCCTCCCTTTCTCTCTCTCTCTCTCTCTCTCTCTCTCTCTCTCTCTCTCTCTCTCTCTTTCTCTCTCTCTTGCAATCTCTCCCTCCCTCTCACTGTCCCACTCTCTCTATTTCTTTACCCCTCCTCTCCTCCATCCCTTCCTCCCTCTCTCTTTCTCTCTCTCTCCCTTTGCTCATTTGAACTTGTGTGTTAGAAAATGACGGATTAGGGCCCATCACGTGACTTTCATCCCCTCTTCTATCCTTCCTTGACATCCACGTTTAAATGGGCGAAAAGAGAGAAGGACAAATTACTGGATCCGCCTGTGAGGAGAAAATTTATCCGGGTAATTCCGATGTTTCCTGCGCGACAGTTTAATGCGTAACCGAAATTATTCCATCTCGTCACGGTCGGAAGGATAGATCTTGTAATTCCGTTTACATCCCGCAGATATACAGCGACGGTGACGCGGCCTATCCACCGTTTCCGCAAATCCGGCGAGATTCCGAAAACTGGGATGTTTCCAAACATAAACGCACCGGAGTGAAATTACAGTTGTTCATTTCACGAACCGATTCATATATCTTGTGTTCGCATGTATTCGTCCGTTTGAAACCTTCAATCCTATCAGATTAAATTGTGTCACCTAAACTGGCAGGCTGGAAGCAGGCCGTCGTTTTGCGATAGACCCTGTACTAATTTTGAAAACGAGCAAAATTTCACGAAGGATAGAAAGACAACAAGGGGAGACATTTTTTTTCAAAGCCTCCGGAATTTATGTTCTTGTCCTTATACTCCTCAATTTGTTGTTGTTTTAACAAAGATACATAACTCCAGTGGCGAGGCGTGCGATTTGGCAACGTTCCTTTCTCCCATTTAAATACATTAAAAAGGTCGAAACGCCTGGTTATCGCCGGTGACTGAAGCGTTCGACTTTTTTGGTTAATTTAAATGAAGATAACACACTGTTGCCAAATTTCACGCCTCGCCACTGCTTAACTCAATACTTATTGCTTACTGTGGTCTAAGATCGTCAAAAAGAGGCCAAAAATAAAAAAGTAAATTTCTCATCAATTTATTATTTATAAACTTTCAAAACCCAATTCATCTACAGAAAACACTTTTAAAAAGTAATTTAAAACTTACATTATCACTAGAAAGTTTTAAATGAAGATTAAACGGTTTGAAACGATAATTTTTGATTACTTTTTTTCACTGATTTATCGCTTCGTTAATTTTTCCTTTCAATAATATTATTGCTTTTCATCTGTATGGATCACAATGCACCTAAAACTGATCGATACTTTTGTTTTTGTTTCAGTGATTTAGCATCGAACAATATATCCGAGCTCACCGAGACTTCTTTCATGTTCCTTCAAGACCTCGAAGAGTTGTAAGTGTTTTCCGTTTTTCACAACTTTTTTCTTAAACAATTTTCTCACAATTTCATTCATATTTGTTGAATGCAATGAAATTTTATTTTCAATAGACATCTACTTTGAAGTAGATTTTAATGTTCTATATCACAGCTGAATAATACAATCAGAATGTAAAATCCCAAAAGAGTTAAAGGACGAAATATTTTTTGGTCTATGTTGGTGACTTTTCAAGATAGAAGACTCATATGTTTCGCATTGTTTTGCATGAGGATTGTTTTGAACTTCTCAAGATGGCGGATCAAAAAATGATACTTCAAAATGAATCAAAGTTTCCATTCTGATTTCCTGTGTCATCATGCTACATGCTTGATGGAAGAAAGAAAATGTTTATCAGAATTATTTGGTCAACGATACTTTCATTGAAATTCCCAGAATTGCTCGACCATCAATAGCGTCACTCATAGATTGTCTTGTCTTAACAAACGATTTGAAAAACAAGTAGATGATTTTGCGAGAAATTTGCAATATTTGTAGCCAGTGGCGTAGCGTGCAATGTGGCAACGTTGCAGTTCGTCCATTTGAATCCTTGAAAAATATTGAAAAATATCGGGTTTGCTATTCGACCTTTTGTATGGGTTTAAATGGACACAATGCAACGTTGCCAAGGCTACGCCACTGTTTGTTCCCTCAAGTCACGGTTCTCTCACGACGAACGTCACTGTATCTGAACGCACGCGCGCCTGCCTCTCGGCAACTGAGAGTCGTGTGAGAGACTAGTCGCTCCTTCAAAAAATTTGATGCAATTCCTACTCCGGGGCGTACGAACAGTTAACTCGGCAGACGCCACACATTAATGCGAATCACTGGCGCAACCAGGATATCTTCCATCTCTCTCATTTCCCATTTGAATGTATAAGTAGGAAAAGGACAGAAAGAGGGGGTTTTATCCCGTTGTCCATCCTTGTCTAACATACGTTTCTTAATGGAGAAAAGAGAGAGATGACGGAACTCTCGGTGCTCTACTGATGCGAATCAATGGGATAAATAAGCCGGGAATGGTATGTTGATTGTACAACTTTAGATGCCTATCTATATCTTCATTAATACGTAACGAAGAAGTTTGAATATGGTGTCATTGGTTTTCCCGTAAAATTGTCTACTAGAATATTTTCTTACAACGCATTTTGTAATCGTGAATACACCGACAATTTGCATTTTTAGTCACATATTTTTTGTCCGACCTTTTCCCATTGACTTAATCCTCTGTGCGGCGTCATGTTACTCATATTTTTAGGAGAGAGTGCTACTCTGATCTTCATCGTTGATGAATTCACGTCAAAATCAAATGAGATTAGAATGAATGTTTATGTTGACGACCCCCCCCCCCCTTCCTCCTACTTGTCAACCCATTCCACCGGCGTTTGGTCGTCTCATTAAAATATTCAGATATATCAAATACGTTTTACGATTTTTGCTACTTACGATGAAATTTACTTTCCCAGTGCCTTGTGCATCAACAATATCAATGATGTGAAACAAATTGCAACAAATTTTATAAAATATTTTTTATTTGTTTTTTGTTTTTGTCTGTTGCGTATGCCCTTAAAATTTGACAAATTGAACTACTGGTACTATAAACTGATATGAAATTTTCTAAAATGTATTTCATAAACCGTTTTCTCTCCAGAACCTTAAAGTTTTTAGTTTTTTTGAGGATTTATTGGCTTATGCTCCTGAATGGTGCCTACAGCCACCTATACAGACAAATTGGGAGAAGGAAATTTTTTTTTTTGTTTCTTGTCAGGAGACACCGGGAGGCACCGGAGACTTGAAAAATCCATGCTTTAGCACTCAGATTTCCACTGTAATCTTTTCCAACCGTAAAGTTAAATAAGACATGAAGCCCAATAAGAGCACAGGCCTAATAACATCTACAATAATATACAGTGGAAGCCCGCTAATTCGAACGCCGTTAATTCGAATATCTCGATAGTACGAAGTCGAAGTCGATCCCCGTGAGAAAATCGCTTTAATTCGAAGAAAATCAATGTATTTGTCCCTCCTCGTTAATACGAAATTTTTGGGCTCCAAGTAGCGGATGAATCAGCTCTATAATTCGAAGTTGCGAGACAGTGCAGCTCTGTAATTCGAAGTTCCCAGAAGGACGCTCTGTAATTCGAATTCTTGAAGACACGCGCTCTATAATTCGAATAAAATTGATGCGCCCCGTGAGATTAGCGAAAAGAATGACCGAACTTTTGTTTACATCCGCACCTATCCATGCTACCGCTACCTGCATAATTAATCACTAATCAGTGCATTAGTGCGTGTGTGTATCCTCAGACCTCAACATGAGGAAATATAAGACATTAAACTTTGAACAAAAAAAAGCAGTTTTCGAAGCTGTCAAAGAAGGTGGTAAGAAATGCGACATAGCCAAAAAATTCAGCACCCCCCCTCCAAACTTCGAATAATAAAGCTGATAAAAATCTCATTATTTCGAATTTTCTCAAGAACCACTCTCCATAATTCGAATGCTCCCTAATTCGAAATCCCGTTAATTCGAAGAAAAGCATCGGTCCCTTCAACTTCGAATTATCGAGCTTCCACTGTATCATTATATCAATACTTTGAATGTCATGAAGTTCCAAAATTTAATCTAAGAAAAAATATGGTTTTATGTACCCAAAAAAGGGACGTTTTAGACACCCCCCCCCACCATCTTGGGTAGCCAAAAAGTTAACGAACAATTCCAAAGTGTGGAATTTTTCAACTCTTATAACCTCTTTTGATAATCAATTTGTTTCTTCACTGTGCCTTATATGAATTGGGCGTGGCATCTAACCCCCACCCCCCCCAACCATATAATTCTGTATGAGCGTGTATCGAATGTTTTGTTGCTCCTTCGTGTACCACCTGCATGGAACAATCGCTTTGCCACGAATTTAGGAGCCTTTTGAAATTTTTAGCAATAACGATAGAAGTGTAATAGTTATTACTTTCACTCCCCCGCCCCACAGTTCACCTCCGTTTGAACGATGGAACTAGACTCGCAATGTTCAGAAGCCCATTTGGCGAATGCGTGGTAATAAATGCCAGTTGGTGCTCTCTCTTTCTCTCTCTCTCTCTCTCTCTCTCTCTCTCTCTCTCTCTCTCTCTCTCTCTCTCTCTGTCTCTCTGTGTCTCTCTCTCTTTATTTCTCCTCCTCTTTTGCTTTCTTTGCTCGACCTGCCACTTCGAAATAAGTTTTCCATCAATCCGTGCGTACTTTGCAGATCGATTCAAACCAGTGTTGCCTGATGTACGTCTTGTTGGCGTAATTGGACGTCTTGTTAAGACTTACTTACTTAACCAGAATGGAGCTGTTGCAAACTTTTGCTACAGGCTTATTAATTTATGATTATGGGGTAAAACCCTGTTATCGCATAACGATTAGAGCACTGAAAGATCGGGAAACGCACTCCCAAACTCATAAAACGCTTTCAAACGCGAGACCGTAATGGCGACCGATGCCGCTGTTTACATTGGGTTTCCCTATCTTTAATCAGCTCCATCTAAACGAGGTGTTCTCACAACAGCTCTGCAGTGAACGCAGGATGAAATAAACATGTCGGCCTCGCGATGACTTATGAATGACTACAACAGTGGCGTCGCGTGCAGTTTGGCAACAATGTATTATATCCATTTAAACTCATGTAAAAGATCAAATTCAAGGGGTGCACAGTGCACAAGGAAAATTCGATATATTTAACGAGTTTAAATGGAGCTGTTGCATTGTTGCCAGATGGCACGCGACGCCACTGGACTACAAGAATGCCTGAAGAAAACAGTTTAGTTTTCATGTTCACTTTTTGTCAAGAGGATGTGGCTCTTGCGTCTTGCAAGGCTTTCCTGACGACAAATGGACTATTACTTGAGATCTAAAATATTTTATAATCACCCATAAAATTATTAAAAAAGTCCAAAACTCACTTCTCAAAGGACTTTACCTCAAAAATCTGATTGATTAGCCGTAAACACTACGTATGTTTTACATCTCCACATAACAGAAGTAACCTCCAAATTGAAATAATAAGTTGCTCCCTCGCTTATCACGTAGTTTAGAACTTGCTTGCTGTTATCATCATGTCCCTCGTGACAATATCTGTAAGAATCAACCTTCAAAGTCATTTTTTAAAAACCAAATGCGACTGTCTTATTATTCCAATTGATAGGTCATGTTCTTCTTTTTTGGCTGTGAAGTAATTACATACGTACTATGGGTGGTCGCTGGTCAATCTGAACTTTGAGATAAAGTCTGTGAAGAGTAGGAGTTTTCGATTTGCTCATAGTCATCTCGTTGATACTTTCGCAGCTCTTTACATCAGAATTGACACTCGATTTGCCAACTGCAAATTCTTGCTAGCACTTTGCCGATATTAATATTACCAGAGGCCCAACGATATATGTATCGCAAAGACTCTAAATACTTTTACCAGAAAATTCTGGTTTTACAATCAGAAATATGGTCACAGAACCGGAATTTTCTCAACATTTTCAAGAACTTTGGTACAATCGCTAGAATTATGGTAACAGTATCATTACTTACCTACGTTCAGAAATCGTTGTGCTTCTGGTAAAAAAAAAAAAAAAAAACAAACAAAAAAACAAAACAAAAACCGTGTGGTTTTTACAAAGAAAAACTCCAAAAAGTTTATTTCGACGCGTATTTTTACAGAGAATTGGAGTAGTTTAGCACTAGTGCGTCGTCTTAAAAGTAAAGGTAAATAATTCGGTTTTTACTGTCAAAAGTTTTCTCTTTTGGTCGAATTGATTATTTTACTCCCTTAAAGCTAAAAATGGGGTTCAATAAAACGAAACTGAACAATTGGATGAATAGAATTTTGAACGAAAAACTTTCCATCGACGGAAGGATGAATGAGACGGTGGCGCACTACCACCGAATTGTGCGGATCTATTCCATCTTTCTCATTTCCCCTTGAACTGTTTACGTGTGAAAAGGATAGAAATAGTAGGTTTCATCGTCTTACGCATCCTTGTCTATGGCATTCATCTTTCGGGGGAGAAAAAAGAGAATGAAAATATCTACGCCCGCCCTATATAACACTGGTACTTGCCTGCCATGCCTGAAAAAAGGCTTAAGACTGAGTCAGAAGAAAAACTGACGATTTACAACCAAAATTTGGCAACGTCGCGATGGAAAGAAATTATAAAGTTTTGCGGCACTCGACCAAATTCTTGATTGAGCGCGAATTGCTCCTGCTTCGAATCGCGCGGATCGCAAACTTGGTATTGTTGACTGTTGACTCGAAGCAAAGTGGGCAAATGTTTCGGAAATCGAGGCGGAGCGGTGGAAAGGCGCCATTCAACGCACATTGGAGTTGATGTATGCTTTCTTTCGGACATCATTAGCAGGATAAAACGCCAGATTGTGATTATACAAAGAATCATAAACGGCAAGATTACTAAAAAATTGTTGTCATTGTTGAATTGACATTATCGATTCAGCTTGGCAAATGGAGTCGATCGCTCTCAAGGGTTTTCAAATCTTTTGCGATGGGGCCGTTTCACACAAAGCAACACATGACTCATCACATGGGCAAAAAGGTGATGTCGCCAAAACCCCGCTTGTGACCCCTCTATCGATTCAGCTTGGAAAATGGAGTCGATCGCTCTCAAGGGCTTACATATCTTTTGCAATGGGACCGTTTCACACAAAGCAACACATGACTCATCACATGGGCAAAAAGGTGATGTCGCCAAAACCCCGCTTGTGACCCCTCTATCGATTCAGCTTGGAAAATGGAGTCGATCGCTCTCAAGGGCTTACATATCTTTTGCAATGGGACCGTTTCACACAAAGCAACACATGACTCATCACATGGGCAAAAAGGTGATGTCGCCAAAACCCCGCTTGTGACCCCTCTATCGATTCAGCTTGGAAAATGGAGTCGATCGCTCTCAAGGGCTTACATATCTTTTGCAATGGGACCGTTTCACACAAAGCAACACATGACTCATCACATGGGCAAAAAGGTGATGTCGCCAAAACCCCGCTTGTGACCCCTCTATCGAGTCAGCTTGGAAATTGGAGTCGATCGCCCCTAAGGGTTTACATATCTTTTGCAATGGGGCCGTTTCACTCATAGCCACACATGACTCATCACATGGGCAAAAAGGTGATGTCGCCAAAACCCCGCTTGTGACCCCTCTATCGATTCAGCTTGGAAAATGGAGTCGATCGCTCTCAAGGGCTTACATATCTTTTGCAATGGGACCGTTTCACACAAAGCAACACATGACTCATCACATGGGCAAAAAGGTGATGTCGCCAAAACCCCGCTTGTGACCCCTCTATCGATTCAGCTTGGAAAATGGAGTCGATCGCTCTCAAGGGCTTACATATCTTTTGCAATGGGACCGTTTCACACAAAGCAACACATGTCTCATCACATGGGCAAAAAGGTGATGTCGCCAAAACCCCGCTTGTGACCCCTCTATCGAGTCAGCTTGGAAAATGGAGTCGATCGCCCTTAAGGGTTTACATATCTTTTGCAATGGGGCCGTTTCACTCATAGCAACACATGACTCATCACATGGGCAAAAAGGTGATGTCGCCAAAACCCCGCTTGTGACCCCTCTATCGATTCAGCTTGGAAAATGGAGTCGATCGCCCTCAAGGGTTTTCATATCTTTTGCAATGGGGCCGTTTCACTCATAGCAACACATGACTCATCACATGGGCAAAAAGGTGATGTCGCCAAAACCCCGCTTGTGACCCCTCTATCGATTCAGCTTGGAAAATGGAGTCGATCGCCCCTAAGGGTTTACATATCTTTTGCAATGGGGCCGTTTCACTCATAGCCACACATGACTCATCACATG
The DNA here is from genome assembly GCA_011764245.1 of Trialeurodes vaporariorum. NCBI lineage: Eukaryota > Metazoa > Arthropoda > Insecta > Hemiptera > Aleyrodidae > Trialeurodes > Trialeurodes vaporariorum. Next base: position 9,667,622 of record VMOF01000111.1, on the reverse strand, counting down.
GGCAAAAAGGTGATGTCGCCAAAACCCCGCTTGTGACCCCTCTATCGAGTCAGCTTGGAAATTGGAGTCCATCGCTCTCAAGGGTTTCCATATCTTTTCCTCCATTTGACTTAATGTAAAAAAATCGAATGTTATTGAAGCGCTGCTTCACCAATGAATCGACTGTTTTAGATAGAATCAAATGGATGGAACATAGTTGCCGAATTTATCGAGCAGTCACTGCTCACTGTGAGCCGATTGCCGCGCCATAAGAAAGGTGAAGGGAGATGATGATAGAGGGCGTCCCTGTAAAACATCGGGGAGAACCGGCCACGAAAGGAGCGAAGGGAGAAGGGACTTGAGGTTGAAAAGGGGTAAATATGGAACAGAGGGAGCAAAGGTTTTGAATGGATCTATCTCAACAGGGCGGGAATGGCGCAAACGGCGCTCATAATTGAGAGACTTTTTTTTTTCTTTTCACCATCGCGAAAACTTTTCCTTTTTCTTCTTTTTTTCTTTTTTGTATACATCCTTCCCCCCCCCTAATTTTTTGAGTATTCCTCTCCCCTCACTAAATTTTCATTTTGTGGAAATCGCTTTTTCTTCTCGGGAAAAAAAATGGTTGAAAAAAAAAAAAGAAAAAAAGAAAAAACCTTTACGATTTTCGTTTTGGCTCTGCACATTATATAAGCGTGACAATAAAAAAAGAAAAATCTCCTTCTCTCCTTTCATCCGGACAGATTAATGTCTCTTTTTGAATTTCCCGAACTCGCGCCGCCACCGCGGCCGTGCCTCACCGCATCTCCTTTTCCCCGCCTAGAGAAGAATACTGAATCGCTATCGTTGCCAAAGGAGTAAAAACTATAACATTGTAAAAAAAAAAAAAAAAAAAAAAAAAAAAAAAAAAAAAACGCTCTCGTGAAAGTATAGTTGAAGAAATGAGGCAACCCGTCGTCACTAGTTCTTTTTGTACCCGTAATAATACGAAACATATTGCTTCTGAATTTCGGCGATACGTGCGGGTCTAAATTAAATATACTGTTTTTACTTTATCACAACTACAAGAAAGAGGTTGATCCAGCTCCCATAAGGAATGGGCTATCGGCAAAAAAATTTCATATTTTCAGAGTCGATAGAACTCGGCAAGACGCGTTCAACGATGGCCAGTTTTTTAATTTTGGTCAACTGGTAAGGGGGGGAGGGGGGTCCAAAGTCAAAACCTTCAAAGTCCCATAACTTTCGCTTAAATCAATATTTTTACTTGTACTTTGCGCCAAAAGATTCGTCTTAAAAAGAGCTTTTGATTGATGTGTATGAAAATTAAATTATACAAATTTTAAACCAATTTTTTTTCAATTTTTACAATTTGTCCAACTTGAAATTTTTGGTTTTTTGAGCCTGAAAAATACGCGCAACGGGTTGAGGAGAATAAAAAACTACGGGAATAAAAGTCAAAGCTATGTTCTTTTGAATGGCACAAACCGCGATCCGGGGAAATGCTCAGTTCAAAAGTTATAAGCGCCTAAAGTTGCGCACCTCCGAAATCACGGTGCGTTCAGTGCATGTTTTCAATGGCGCGCGTCACCCTCGCTCACCCGAGATCGGTACGCGCCATTGAAAACATGCACTGAACGCACCGTGATTTCGGAGGTGCGCAACTTTAGGCGCTTATAACTTTTGAACTGAGCATTTCCCCGGATCGCGGTTTGTGCCATTCAAAAGAACATAGCTTTGACTTTTATTCCCGTAGTTTTTTATTCTCCTCAACCCGTTGCGCGTATTTTTCAGGCTCAAAAAACCAAAAATTCCAAGTTGGAAAAATTGTAAAAATTGAAAAAAATTGGTTTAAAATTTGTATAATTTAATTTTCATACACATCAATCAAAAGCTCTTTTTAAGACGAATCTTTTGGCGCAAAGTACAAGTAAAAATATTGATTTAAGCGAAAGTTATGGGACTTTGAAGGTTTGACTTTGGACCCCCCTCCCCCCCTTACCAAATGACCAAAATTAAAAAACTGACCATCGTTGAACGCGTCTTGCCGAGTTCTATCGACTCTGAAAATATGAAATTTTTTTGCCGATAGCCCATTCCTTATGGGAGCTGGATCAACCTCTTTGGAGCAGTGGCGTAGATAAAAATGTTGCGCCCCCTCCCCCCGCGAGATTCAAAGTGGCGCCTCCTACTTGACTGCCCCCAACCCGTACCCCCCCCCCCCACGTGTCAGAAATTGAGAAAGTATTTTGATGGCACTGATGTGTAATGTGTATCTGTCTGTGTCCCAGCATATTTTGGAACCAATGGTCCATATGCATCCAAAGAGAGCAGACAATTTTTTTTTTGCAACATTTCTCAAAGGGACTTTTTTTTGTTTTTTCGGAATTTCAAAGTAAGCAAATCATGGAGGGTAAAAGGTTTCTATTAAATTAAATGGAAAAATGGGTAAACATAGTGAAACATGGGAATATTTCAAATATAGGAGGGGGTCTATTTTTATCTAATATTATAGAGGGGTCTGGGGTTTCCCCAAAAATATTAAAGGGGGTGGGGGCCGGTCTCTCCCAGAGTAATTAAGGGGGGGTCTGAGGGGTTTAATTCCCCAGAAAATATAAGGGGAACTGCGGGTCCCTTCCATAGATTAAGTTTGATGTGAGAAAGTGTTCGTGGGGTATTTTCTACAGTTTCTGGTTACCGTAAACAGAAATTTCTCTCAGTGTGCGCCCTCACTCTTCAGAACTATCCTGAAATCATTCCTGCGTTGTAAATGAGGACCGGAAGGATCACAGTAATCCCGCTTAGGATTACTGCCCCGGGTCAGGCTCCTCGAAGATCCTTAACGTTTGTAAAACACGCACCGTCCTCATATCGCAGTACAACCGAGCAAGCAGAGTATGCGAGCTTTAAAAGAGAGGGTGCCAAAGAGACGGAGAGGATGCTTTTCCTTGCGGTATTCTGCCCATGACGCACAGCAGCATACAATACATGCATGTCTCGAGAGGCTACAATAAGCTCGGGAGCATTGATATCTGTAAAATCACTTTCCCTGACCCTATCTCCGTGACCTACATTATCCTTACTCTGCTGTCGTGTCTCCTTACCTTACAGAAATACTTTCCGGTCACTTTTTCCTCCTTGTAATTTTCGAGGAAAAGTTCATCCGAGCTTTAATTCTGTCGCCTCTTCAGGATCAAACTGAGTTTCTACGGAGTGTAAGAATAAATTTGGGGGCGGGCCAGATCTGCCCTTTTGTGTAGAATGGGGCTCTCGCAAACTTTTGCTGTGAGCAAATGAATAGTTCATTATGATGTCAAAACCAGCGAAAATAACGAAAATCACACCAAGAAAGTCTAAATTTCAGTAATAAACTCACATATCTGCTATAATGGCAAGTTTGTAATGGCGGCTCAATGCAGGTATCATGGGAGATTCCTGTCTATTATGTCGCTTTCTTTACGGAAACCCAGAGATACGTCTCAATCTAGGTATAGGAATCTCCCATGATACCTGCATTGAACCGCCGCGCATTAAGCCCAATTTTTAGAATGAATTTTGAGAATTTTTAATGTATTCATCGTCATTTTTACAGGTTTTTATGCAAGAATCAACTCTTCGATCCCCTATAGCAAAAGTTTGTAAGAGCTCCATTAATGGCATGTTTCAATTCACCGATGATTCCACCAGTTGAGAAAAGATTACACAGTTCAGTTCAGTATATGATTGTACTTCACAAAAATACTCTGATCTGTAATCTTTTCTCAACCGGTAGAATCTTCGGTGATTCGAAAAATGTCATTAATTCTACGGAAAACATAAGCTCTACGGCGGGCGTCCGTATTGCAACTAAAACGGGTTTAATTAAAAAATGAATACATCAAGTAACATAATTGCTTCTCGGTGGAAACGATCACTAAATCCGAAATTCGGAGCGGGAGCTAAACGTTCTGTATGCCTAAGTCAAGAATAATTGATAACTCAAGCGTAAATATTATCTTGTCGTAACCATATATGAAATGAAATTAGCTCCACGGTATGATAAATGTTTACATATATTGATGATTATGGCAAGGTTCATAGACAACTTTAACTGTCATCATATACAACTATGAAACAGAGACTTTCAATAATATTATCAGCATCACTAGGATGAAACAAAAATAAGTTTAAATGAGAGAAACAATTAATACTCGTTATAGCTTGTTTGAATGTGGTTCAGCAATGACAATGGTCCCCAATGCATGTCAGGTTGGCGATGGCGCTCCGTTTTCCTCTCAGCCCTGCTTTGTTTCCGCCGTACGTGTTAACCTGTTGACTCACTCACACTGCTATTTTCACTGAGTTTTGCTTTAATTAAAAGTATATCTCAATGCATATAACCAGTGTCATTCTTTCACAAACTTTGTGGCGTTTATTTCCGTAGCCCCCTTTTTTTTTTTTTTTTTTTTTTTTTTTTTTTTTTTTTTTTTTTTTGCACTTCTTAAAGATGGTGCCAAATTTGTATTCTTTGATGGTATGTACTATATCGAATCATTTGTGCAGGAGCGTAGCCAGGGGGGGGGGGGGGGGGTGTTGGGGGGTTGGACACACGTCCCCTTCCGACACCAAATTATGCCCTTCAGAAAGAAAAATGTTTGTGCCATCAGAAAAAATTCAACCAAATTTTAAACTTGGCCTGCCAATTACAAATGTCGGACCCCAAATCCCCCTCCCTTCCGAAAAAATCCTGACTACGCTACAGCACCTGAACATTTACCCGAATAATCCAGCGGGCCGATAGCTCACATCATCGTCATATCGATTATTAAGAATGTCTGTGAGTGACGCTTCTTCTCAAAAATTGTAAAACTTAACTGTTGCTATGGTAACCATATAATTGAGTGCCCATTTCTTAAGGGGGTACATTGCCCTCGGAATGCAAAAAAATGATTTTTTTTTTTTTTTTTTTTTTTTTTTTCCCACTTTTTTGACAGTCGAAATCCTAAGGATTCAGAATATGTAACTGTTTTTTTTCATAAGAGCCATGGAAGTATTTTTAATTATTTATTGAAACTAAGATGGAATAAACAAATCTGCCGCCAAAATTTTCAATCTTGTAATAGTATACGGAATGTAACTTGAGTTCTACTATAGCTAAAGACTTTTGGTTTTTTTAAAAGATGCACAAACTTCTGCTCCAATATCCACCAGAAGCTTTTTTTTTTAAAAAAATTAGAAATTTCAATTTCAAAAATGGAGTTGAAGATGAAAAAGCTAAAAAAATTATGCCTTAAAAGTAAAAAATTAATTAAAATACTTCCAGTCTCTTATGTAAAAAAAGCCTCTGGTAGATAATAGAGGGCAAAAAGACCTTTCATTTGAGCCAAAGAAACAGAGCAAGTAATGATGAGAACTCAAGACAGATTCCGTACCGTTTAGGTCTATTTTTTCTTTTTGTTTGATTTAAGGGGCACTTATGCAACCCGCGCGACAAAAATTTGTGATTTTTTTTCTTATAAGCTCACGGAACAGCTTAAAAAATTTCAGACCCAAAACTTAACTCTGGAAGAAAAAAAAAATTTGGGGGATGTACCCCCTTAAACCTTTCTGTGAATCGCATTTAAATAACGCGGGTAATGACAATCGTTACCATAGCAACTGTCAAATGTTACAACCCGCGACCAATAGCGTCACACATAGACAGTCTTACTTAACTATCGGTTTACATAACGATGAAATAAATGATCGGCCCGCAAGTAGTACAAGTTGAAATTACGAAAAGTTTTGTAACAATTACCTGTATTCAATAAATAGAAATTAGTGAAGGAAAACGTGATAAAGCGTTTTATTTCCTTTTTCCCTCTATCTCTTTTCGAGGTAAGTAATTCCTCTTTCTCCGAAGAAAAAAAAAAAAAAAAAGGAGAGGATAAAGAAGAAGGGGGAAAGAGTTATCTCTCCTTTGGAATTGTAACCTGGCGTCGTGTTCCACCATCAATTTACCCCCCCCCCCCTCCCACCACACTTGTGACCGTTGTTAACTCCGCCTGGTTCGATTTGCTGGTTGAAGGCATTTCAATGCTTTTCGATTTTTCAAAGTTCACTCCCGCCCGCTTATTTGTGTTCGCGACGGAACCCAGACATCGAGTCGCGTCTCTTCCCTACGTATAATAGCCGTAGTATTCACTTCATATACATACATACACATACAATATGTACGTCTGTTCAGATAAATGCGGTTTTATTTGAATTCCTCCCGAGCGGAGCGGAAAACGTAACTTTTTAAACCCGGAAACAATTGAATACGTTACGTTCATTCGCTCGCAGGTTTCTCTCTCTCTCTCTCTCTCATTCTCTCACTCCCTCTCTCTCTTCTTCTCTCTCTTTCTTCCCCTCTATCTCTCTCTCTCTCTCTCTCTTTTCTCTCTCTCTCTCTCTTTTCTCTCTCTCTCTCTCGCTCTCTCTCTCTCTCTTTTTTTTTTCTCTCTCTCTCTCTCTCTCTCTCTCTCTGTCTGTCTGTCTCTCCAGTTTTCTTCTCTCTCAACCTCATTTGTTGCTGTTTTCTTCGAAAATTGATTTGATATTTCTCAGCGTAAAACGGGGGCGTGTTGTTCCGCATGCGAGACACATTTCGGTGCAATGCTATAAATTGAATAGGAATTTATTGTCTCACCAGTCACCTGCACCGTTCTCACCCGGAACTCGAAAAATGAGCTCCGGATTTCGAAACCTTCCCGAATAACGATTTTACTTACTCTGCGAGTTACTCCAATTTTGAGTTTTAGTCTTTAGCGTCTTGGAGGTAATGAAAAGTAACAACCCTCCTACCTCCTCCTCCAATAAGTTGACTCAATGTTCGTCATTTTAGTATCAATAAGTCAAAACGAAAAATGCCAGTTCGGCACAGAATATAAATACAATCATGAACGGAAACTCGAGTTCATTTTGAAATATTTTTTACTTCGGGTATCTTCAGGTCCGCCATGTTGGAAAGTGTGCGTTTCTGGCAATCTTCGGCAACTGGCTGGGTTGTGATTGGTTGTGCGACTTGGCTTCAACCCTGATTGTATGTATTACCTTGGAAAGCACGACTGTCATCTTTGGAAGTGAGCACTGAGCAGGCACTGTTACCGCAGTTTGTGAATACAAAGTGAACATATGGTTTATGTGTGTTCTGTGATTTCGGCATTCACCACAGTAACTACTGTATATTATGACCGTATCTTCATTGTCTAAAGTTGTCTGAAAAAGAAGTGGCAATCGTAAGGGCAATGGAGCTGTTTCAAACTTTTGCTACAGACTTATTAATATTAGAATATGGGGTAATACCGTGTAAAAATAACAATTAGCTCACTAAAAAATCACGAAATCCACTCCTAAACTCACAAAATGCTTATAAATGCGAGACCGTAATTGCGGCCGGGGCCGCGGTTTGCATTGGGGTTCCCTATCTTCAATCAGCGCCATCTACACGAGGTGTTCTAGCAACACCACACAAGAAGAAGAAGAAGCATACAATTGCCATAAGAAAACCGCGGCCTCGGCCGCCATTACGGTCTCGCATTTAACCCTTGTGAGCCTAAGGTATTTCGGTAACACAAAAGACTAAGGGGGGGGGGGGGGTGTTTTTGTACCCCAAGGATATTTTCATGCAGCACAGTCAGTATCAATAATTTTGAAACTTTAATGGATGGATTGTGTACTTAGTACCCTAAGAGAGTAATTTATGTGAAATTTGAGTAAATTTTTGCTATGTTGCCAAATTTACACCTACTTTTAAAAAAAAAATGTCAAAATAAAAAAAATGGAAAAAATGAAATGAGGTACCATCTTATTTTTCCATTTTTGATAAATTTCCAATTTTTTTTTTCAATGATCTGACTTAATTTGCTTAATCTACATAAAATTTCCGTAAAATCCACTGTAATAGATGGTTCCAAACTTAAAACTGGCAGGACGAAGGGTGGGTATATTTGTACCCCAACACTTTAAATTTCTATAATATCGACAAAAATTCATAAAAATTAATGAAATTTGGTGGACGTGTTCTAAGTATTCTAACTGAAAATGTCATGAAGTCCCAAAAAGTTTTGAGCAGTTTTGACAAAATGGCGTCAAAAAAACTGGCCTGGGGTACAAATCTACCCCCTCCCCTTAGGCTCACAAGAGATAAAAGCATTTTTTGAGTTTAGGAATGAATTTCGTGATTTTTTAGTGCGCTAATCGATATTTTTACAAGGTATTACCCCTTATTCAACTATTAATAAGCCTTTAGCAAAATTTTGCAACAGCTCCATTAACATCGTATGAATTTTTATACATGTATAACAGTCACTTTTCGGGAATGCCATATTTCTAAATGGAGCTCCGTTCAATATTCCCATTTAAATTCAATTGCAAATCAATTATAATAACTGTTTTTTCCCTCTTAGTGCCAATTTGCACCTCTAATTAAGATTGTTTCTCTTTTTTTCAGGATTCTAGCCGACAATAAGCTGACAAAAATCCACCCGAATATTTTTCTGCACAACGGACGTTTAAAAAGATTGTAAGTTTTCGATGAATAATGAATATTTGGTCTCAAAATATTTAGTTGGATGTGCTCAATAACTTAAAATACTCGAAGTTTAAAAATATGAGAAACTAAGTCTTAGTCAACGTTTAAAGACCATTTGAGGTCCTTTCAAATCCCTCCCTCACTTCATTCGTTGGTCAACAACCTTGGGCTCATAAAGGTCACCGAGGCTGACCCATTGTCAAACGAACTCTTGAAAAGTTGGACTGAACTCGATCGATTTCGCAACCTTCAAGGCTGCAATTTCATAATAGGAAACTTAGGGAAAAATTCAAAAATGTGCGGGAAAAACCGACATGGTGAAAGCAGTCATAGTTTCCAGGCCTCAGCCAGCGTCTGATAATTTTTGGGCATTGAAGTGTTAAGTTGGAAAGTTTCGTAAAAATATATTTTCGATTCGTGAGTCGAAGAAAGTTTATCGCGAGGGCTTTTTCCTTCATTGTCAGTAATCTCTTGTGAGTGTGACTTTATTTTCTTGCGCCCTTTTCATTCAATCAAAATAATTTTATCTTGTCCCTTGTCCGGACCATCGTATTAAATCAAACCGTTTGGCGATCAAAATTTGCCAGCAGTTCATATTGCTGGGACAGCAAAATTGTGTTTTTGAAACCTTTGTTTTCTCTCTCTATATCTCCAATCATTTGAATTTATGTGTTAGAAAATATTTAATACGGGGTCAGTATAAATAATTTTAGCCTGTATCTCTTTCTTTTTCTAACGCATGTGTTCAAATGGGAGAAAAGAGAGGGGGATAGACGAGTATGTGTACATTTCAATATTCAGAAAAAGTTCCTTCCTATGTAAAGAATCTCTTTGTAAACTTCACGCAAAACTGCGAGCATAGGTATTTTTAAGGGGGGGGGGGGGGGAATATTAGAAGCGGCTTTCTTGCTCAGCATGACAGTGTCGAGTCAGAAAATCAATTTCCGAAAAAAAAAAAGTGAAAGCAAAATCCGGCTTTATAATTGTGTTTGACGAAAGCTGAGAGATGAAGAATTCTCGATTTCTTCCGCTGAGTGATTTTCTGTAGCACACAATTTCCGTTTCGTTTAAACACTTTGGCGTCAATCATTCTTATATCTTTTAACGCTTATCTAACAACCCACCTTCTTATATACAGCCTGTGAGCACATGAATGTAGCGCTTCTGCCGTTGAACCGGAAACGAGTTTTATGCAAGATTTTGCTCGCCAATTCATATGTAAAATGAAGCGAAAATCTATAATGAATAACTCAACTAAAAATCTCGAAAATATCCTCTTTTCAAACCCACAAAAATCAAATTCCGTCAACAACGTAAACAAACAAAAGACATCGAAGAAAAAAAATTGATTGCTCTTTACTTATAATTTGATTTATGTATTTCACTGATAATTCCTCCCAAAACCAGAGTTTTGTGAAGGAAACCATTATAAGAAAATATTTCATGTGATAGAGTATAAACGTACGATTTATGCCGAATTCACAGTTCAGAGCACACTCAGTAGTTCGATATTTTTTTCATACATTCAGATTGACGATTTGAAAAGTTGCCTGATTCCACGTTGTAGCATCGTTTACGACTTCCTGATAAATTAAAACAGCACCTAAAAAAATAATCGACAAAAAATAAAAATAATAATCATCTTCACATTTCAGCGCTTTAATCACTTGTTTCAATTTTAGGTCCCTTCAAAGTTGTGGATTGATAACCGCCCCCGTAGATGCTCTTCGACCACTTCATCATCTCAGCTATCTGTAAGTACCAATCATATCTATACATACAAATGTCATTTATAAATGCCTTAAACATAGTCTTCATTTTTTCATGAACGGCTTCTCTATTCGGGGGCTGGGTAGGTTAAATCTCCCCGTTCACTGAAAAAAATAAATAGTTAAAAAAGTACAGAACAAAATGATTTGCTAAATTAACCTATAATTGTGTTAAATTAAAAACTCAAAAGCTAAATCAGCAATTCATTTTGTTAGCTTAGCAACTAATTTGTCCAACCAGCAAATCAAATAGTAAAAATAACAATTTTTATGCTGGAATAACAAATTAGTGAGTAAAATCAGCAATTTATTTTGCTGATATAACAAGCTGAATTGTTAGATCAACTAATTGGGTTAAGTTCTGTATGTTTTTAACTATTTAAAATTGCTAAATCGACAATGTCTATTTTGTTAAAAGAACACCATTATGTGGTTGATTTAACAACTATTTTTGTAAACTCAGCAAATAAATTGTTAACATAACAGAAATCCCTGGTTGATTTAGCAACTTTCAATTTTTGTTAAATCAGCAAATTTTGAATTGTTGCTTTAACAATTGATTTTTTTCAGTGTTGTTAAAATAAGCAAACTTTTGGTACTATTTTCTTTTTGAATCAAGATTGTTGTTTCTTCTTTGTTAAATCCAATAAATTTATTTTTACTTACTTATTTTCTTTTTTTAAAGCTCATGCCTCAGAATTTTCTTTTAAAAATTCCTACAACATTCTGCGATGATTTTTCGCCTTGTTTGCGAGTTAGAAAATTGAGCTGTAAAGTTCCAACTTTTTAATTATTCACTGTGTTCTTTATGCTATGACGAACATTTCAGAAGAAAAATAGCTTTTCAGCTGCCGTAGAGCCCGAAAAAAGTGTACCAATCAAAAGTAGAACAAAAGCTAGGACCTTCGCACCTTCTGTGAAGAAGGCTTCACAAAACACACAAAAATGAACTAATCCTCGTCTCAAAGGGGAGAAACTTCACTTATTCATAGAAAATACTCGATTTTAACAGATTTAAAGTGCATCAATAACTGTTATCTTTTGTCGAAATGATCCTGAGGATACATTGATATAAATGTGAAATTAAGAATTTAAATTACCGAAAATTTAATTTTAAACCTACCCGGTTCCCTTAAATTCTTTCATGATTTTTTTTCACCGCGTTGATAAAAAATAAAGTGTTTACATCTCACAATAGATGCTTTTCATTCATCATTTTGTATACATCCTTACGAATTTGTCTCGCAAAAAACATCATGAGGGGTGGGAGCAGGATATTGGGAACTATGCTTGCACGAATTCATGCAGGATCACTTCATTTTAGGTACTTTTGGCAGAAAGATGAGAGGCAAACATACAGTAGGGGAGATAATGCGAGTATCAAACTTGAGCCTGACAAGTTCGTTGAAGAGGCGCAGCGATATGATAAGTATATGAAGTACAGAAAGAAAGATATCAAGAATAAATTAAGATCTTGAGACGAGGTCGTAACACCCAAACACCCTCGGAAAGCGAGCCGCTTTTTCGCACAAGGCGGCTCCTAGCTCAGTCAAGGTGAAAATTATACCCTACAAAGTCTGCACAAAAAAGTGAGAGCCGCGAGTTTAATTGAAACTTAATTGCGCAGAAAATTACGTAATGACATGTTAATAAATGGAACTTATGGCTCAGCTCCACCATAACCATCGTGCGACGAGCCGCGCCAGCCACCGGTGACTGTTGAGACGCTTATTGGTGAGTGCTAGAGATTCTCCAGTCGGAGAATGACAGATCCTCGTGTCTTTTCCCACCGCAGCCTTCTCCATTTCGCACCCCCTTCGTCGCGATTTTTTTTTTTTTCGATCTCTAGGCGAACCACTTATTTATCTGCCTCATTTGTGTCTCAAAAATTTTCCTTGTACCTTTTTTTTTTTTTTTTCTTAATTCAAAATTATCCTGACTCCCCTTCCATTCATAGCAAAGTAATTTATCGTGAAGCACTTTAGTGAGATTACTCGGTTTGTAACTCGCGGGCTCTATTCGAGCTATACAGTCTCTATATTGGAGACGGCTTGTGAAAAATCAATAGATTGTTTTAGTAGAGCGATATATCGTATCGATTGCCGTCCGAGGGCCTCTGGTTCCAAACAAACTCTAGTTCAATGTAATTTCCCCATAAGCGAACTTTTGAACGGAAATTTAGGGTATTAAATCAAACAATTAATGCGACCTTTTTGCGATTATGAATTATACGTCCTCAAAAATGATAATTATGCCTGGATCCTTGACTAAAACTGCCGAAATCAATAAGATACTGCAGATTAAACGTTGCATTTGTAGGTTAGAATCGCCCGAAATCCCGCCAATTCCACAACAACAACATTAACATTTGGGTGATTCCAAACTCCAAACGCATCGTTTAATCTGTAATATCTTGCTGATTTCGGCAGTTTTAGCGGTGGAGCCATAGGCAAAATTAAGCATTTTCGATAACGTAGAATTCGCAATCGAAAAAGTGTCGCATTAATTGTTCGATGTAATACCCTAAATTTCCGTTCAAAAGTTCGCTTAAGGGGAAATTACATTGAACCAGAATTTGTTTGGAACCATAAGCCCTCGAACGGCATCGCTCTACTAAAACAGTTGCGAATAACTTTTTTTATAGGTTCAAATGGAGGAGATATAGATCTTATTTTATGAGCCATCAATGGCCCCCATTTACTGCAATGAAGCATTCATAGTTTTTTCTTCTTTTCCAAAATGAGCTGTCAGAGGAAAAATTAGTAGAGTTTGGAAATTGGTTTCCCCACTCCAAAAATCAAGAGCATCGGGCGATTCAGTCGGCGCGGAACAGTGCAACGTCCATTTTCGCAGGTCTTCAGCTAATTTTCACGGAAGTAAACAATCGTAAAAGCTAAGCCCTTCAATTGATTTCACCTTTGACTTTTAATTCATTGTAATCACAATAATTTCTGGTGAAACAAGGGTCTAGATTCCGTTTTTGAACGATAAAATAGCATTTGAATACTTATTAATGAAACTTAAAAGGGGGTATCCACCTTTAGATACATCAAAAATATTAGGGGTGGCCACCTTATAGGTGCACGTTTTGCGCGATGTCAAAACTCTACTTTTTTTCAAACGCAAAAAAAAACCTTCAAAAACAAGCAAATTTTAGAAAAATGAAATTAACATGTGATGGCCAACTGCCTGGATAGTAAATTGACATATTGAGTTTTTTTTTTTTTTTTTTTTTTTTTTTTTTTTTTTTTTTTTTTTTTATCTCTCATGACTTATACGTGCGTCGTGCATATTGTCCCCAAGCATAGGTATGGCCACCTTTGGGTCACTTACCTTACATTATTTCCTCCTTCCGGAAGAGTAAACAATAGAGCCTTCTGTGTTCCTTTTTCACACTTTCCACGGGGCGAATTAAAAAGAATGTTTGATCAAAGTTTTTCTGATATCCTGTAAGAACGAAGATCCTTGAAGGGGTGGGAGGAGGTTCTATTCTAAGGCAAAGTGCTTTCTCCTGCCTTAAATGAACGAAGCAATTTGAGAACACCCACTGACGCAGACTCAAAAGAATCAACTTGAAAGAGCTCCTTCAGCGAAAGCGCATTATGATAAACTTCAGTTCGCACCACGCGCGCCGTTTCAGACATTCATTTAGATTGCCTGAAATCAGCGGGGGTGTTGCTTCTCGTGCAGTTTTAACCAGGCAAACTTCCGTCAACAACCTCTCGAGGTATAAAAATAACCTCAGTCTTTGCCGTGCTTCCATTTATTTTCATATTTTATCAACCTTATTGTGTGTACGGTCGAAGTTATTTCCAACCTTTTGTTCGTAGGAGTATAACATGAACACTTTGACACTTAATGCAACTGTCTGGCTGAACTCTTGAACAATCAAAATCATGAGTCGAGCTTATTTTTGTTCTTTTTTTATTCGCGTAGCAAGATACGTTTTTCTTTTCGATTATAAGAGCTGTATCAGAAGCAAAGGCATTATATCATATAGACGGAGTGCATAACAAGATCCTTGAGGCAAACTTGCGGTACTTCGCATGTTCACCAAAAATGATCACCAGTCATCAGCCTGCTCAACGGTTGCATCAAAACTTAAATTGGTAATCTTTTTTAGGTATAATCTTTGGCAAAACTGGTGACAAACAAACCGACGCCATTTTGAGAGTGAATGAAAGCTGCACACTATTTCCAATTTTGTGAGTTATTTGAAGCTTTTTTTGATCTTATATCATACTGTTGTCAAAATGATGGTCATATAATAGTGTTTCATCCATCTCCAATCTCGATTTTTATAAAGTAGGAAGTTTGGATTCAGAGGTTATGTTCGTTTGTTTGTCACCAGTTGAAGGCTCCTCCCCCAATTTCGAAAGTGGACTCGCCCGTCTGCCTACTGTAGTGTACGCTAAGTTTGCCTCACCCAGCTCAATGTTACGGTATGGAATGCACTGAGCACTCCGTCTATATGATATAATGTCTTTGATCAGAAGTGAAAGCGAAAGACATTCTATCGATCTATCCATCACTATATCAATCTCAGTCTATCACTCTATCTATACATATTTCTATCAATAAATTTATCTATCATAATATCCATCTATCTATCTATCTATCTATCTATCTATCTATCGAAGGATCTATCTATTGCAACAGAGTAAATTGATCGAAAGAACTGGCTCTCAAAGATTGGACGTCACTATTTTTTTGTGATAAAACAAAGGGAAACAAACGTAGAATGATTTTTTCTTACAAACCATAGCTACAACTTGGCATTCACAGGCATTAAAATAAAATAGATTGGGTATCAGATTAAAAAATTATGAATCAAAGCTGCGGTTGAAGCTGCTCGGGTCGGTATTTTTTAAAGTCACCATGGCGAGTGTTTCATTAATGCCACAAGATGTTTGTCTGTGTATTTGATATTTTTGATGAACACGAATAATCTTTTGTTTTTTTGTTTTTTTTTTCTCTCTCTCTCTTTTCTTTTAAAATTTGAAAAAAGAACGTGCGTCACGTGCGTGGCCTCTCTAAAATGATCGATTCATTTTGAACGTAATACATCTCTGACAGCTCTTGCATTTTGCGGCAATATTGTTTTCTCTCCATTTGGTTCTTTGTGTAAAACGAGCAATAACTTCGCCAACAATCGATTGTTTTACACGGGCTCAGCAGAAAAAAAATGTCTTTGCCAAATTACATGAGTCGCCGTTGTAACACACTTGTTCTGTATCGACGTATCGTATACAATATCTAAATAAATTTTGCTTTTTTGATCGCAGTTTAATCACGCGCATTTCTCAGCTTCGTTGATTTTTCTTCCTAATTAACTCTTCTTAAAGTTGTCTCCACTTGCATTTTTAAAAGCGCTTTTAAACTATGTCAGTCAATGGCTTGCTTTAGAATTAATTTATCAAGTTCGATTGACTCTAAAACAGTCTGTCTGTTCAATTTGCTTAGAAGCGCTTTTATAGACGCAGGTCGTAGGTGGAGACTGACTTTATGCCTCGCGCTTTTTTATGCTTTTAAATAAGTGTCTTTTCCCTTTCTTCTTTTTTCCAGGCAACTTGACCAAAATGACATCGAGTATTTAGGAGCCAATTCTTTCGATCAATTTTCTCAGTTGCGGAACCTGCGTTTGGATGGCAACAACCTAAGTCAAGTTCCCACCGATGCCTTTGCCCCACTCTCCAGCTTGGAGGCTTTGTAAGTTCATGTGTACTTGAACCTTTTTTTTCCCCGTATAAAAGCCATCCGGGTAGGATCTCAATGTCTATCAACGATTCGTAATCTTTGATCTTCTGAACAACAAGGGGGGTCTTTCCAATATTATACCACAGTATATGTATACTTATCTTACACAGTACCGAAACTCAATGTTAGAAAAACAGCAAATGCCCCCTGGTGGTGGGTGGTTAACACTAACACCTTCCATTTGATTTGCATTAGACCAATGAGCTATAAATTTAGAGTGGCACATCAAGGAACGTTCCGCTGGATCATTGTTGTCACCTAGGGCGCCGCCATCTTGCCGTAAAAATCGATTTTGAGGTTAAGTTTTGTAGGTTGTTTCCGGTCGTTTCGTAAACAAACTCGGGCATCGCCAGAAACGGCCTTCAAAATTTAACCTCAAACCGTGGAATCTGCCGTCCAAATTCCGCTTTTTCCCGGGATTCCTTCTACCCTGTGTGGCACAAGGTAGACCAGCCCGCTGCCACTCTAAAGTTATAGCTCATTGCATTAGACGCGACGGTGGCGCCCCCAAGTGGTGGGTGGTAAACAACTCAATTTTTCCATTTGATTGCGTTGAAAAACGTAATTCCCTATAGAGTTTCGCTACTGTGTAGATGAGTATACTGTGCATTATACATCCGTGGTTGAATTGAACCAAACAGATGGATAGGAAACCTAACCTGAAAGCTAATTCATCCAACCGGATGTTTCATCAAGTGTACTATGACTTACAAAAGAAAGTACCCTGATCGAAATGAAATCGTTCAATTTTCCATTTTTTTCCCCCAATAGAATTTCCAATTTTTATGACGGTACTTTAATGTATAATTCCGCTTAGTCCTTAAACACTGGAGAGCCGCAAAATTATTTGAACGTCGCTGCGATTTAAGAGAGTGGAAATTTCGACCAAAGTACTCTCTTTTGATGGTCATAGTACCATATTCGAGCGTAAACGCCAAAATCAAGCCCCACGATGGTAAATTGTTTCAAATATGCTTTTTAAGTAAGGCAGAAACATGATCAGTAAAATGTTGACATTAGATCAACTATAAATTTGAGGTGGGATGAATCTCGCTTCTTACCAGTGCGGATTTTGAATTACCCAAGCTAGTAAGGAGCGAATGGTGCAATTCGCCAACAACGCATTTCCTCCATTTAAGGGGAGACAGTCGTCAAATTCGAATTTTTGGATTTTTTTTTTTTTTAGTCTTTTCTTATTCTACACCTTCTTGCGAGCATTTTGGTATATTATATTACATCATTTACTTACTTTAATGCTTAGAAATTTGAGATAATATGTGAAGAAACGAAAAATTTCCACATTTTTTTTTTTTTTTTTTGAGATAATGTGTGAAGAAACGAAAAATTTCCACATTTTTTTTTTCAAAATTGTGTTTTTTTAACTTCCGGTACACTTTTTTCAGGATCTATTATACTTAGAAGGCTCATTTTTTTTTAAAATGAAGACCTTAAAAAGATCTACAATGTTAACTAACTTTTAATGCAAAAGTTTAAACTCTATCATTTATAAAATCAAAATATCACCTAAAAAATGACCAAAATTATTACCAAATTAGAAAAATTCACAAAGTTTTCAAAAAATGAAGGAAAAAAAAAGAGTTAGTTAACTTTGTTAAGAAGGTACTATAAGACACAATCATGCAAAATCTCAGCTTTCTAGGTGCAATAGGAGAGGAGAAAAGTGTGTACCCAAGTGTGATACCTTTTACATGGGTTATCATACCCTGGCTGTCTCCCCTTAAACGTATCACAGACAAACTAAGGATTAAAATGGGAACTAGATCAACAATAAATAAAAACTTCCGAGACGTTACGGTGCACTCACAGCACCATTCTCAATCGGAAAAATATAAAAAATAAAAACAAATTAAAATAAGAACAAAGAGTACTTCGTTTTTTTTTTTTTTTTTTTTTTTTTTTTTTTTTTTTTTTTTTGGCCATTTAGTTTGTAATTGTTTTAATTTAAACGTATGTTAAGTAGTCGACTCACGTGAAGGCAATCTGACACTGCTTGACATAAATTTTGATCACCGAACATAGGCCGGAACCAAGGTTATATATTAAAGAGGTATGCTCACCTGACTTCGCGCCACAAACTCAGTGGCGCGTAGTTCAAAATCACTGCAGGCAAGATGGCCGACAAAAGCAGAATACGTATACTCTTCGCAGAAAACATTGGGAGCTGCCCTCTGCAGGAAAGCAGAAAACAACCCAAAATGTTTTCTGCAAAGAGTATACGTCTTATGCTTGTGTAGGCCATCTTGCCTGCAGTGATTTTGAACTGCACGCCACTGAATTTGTGGCGCGAAGTCAGGTGAACATACCTCTTTAATCTATAACCTTGGGCTGGAACATGCTTTAATACACTGTGCGCCTGCACTAAAATACATCGAAATAAAGGGAAAGAATTACACTTTTAAACCTAACCTAAAAATCCTCCATGGTGGTTACGCTGGTTACCCATTAAACTGCCACTCCAGATAAATGTATATCTCATTAGTTGTCACTCTTTTTTTGTGCACGAGCTACCTCTGTCTCTAAACAAAACTGTCATCCCGCGAATGCTTTTATTACTTTATCAGTCTGGAGTTTCCAAAGAGACGCACATTTATTTGATTTATCTAGAGATCAACGCACGTGGGAGCAAAGCGACATTAATAAAGTACTTATTCAAAAAAATAATTGCCTGTTGGAAACATTGGCGAGGATGAAGCACTGCCAGGATTGAGGTGCATAATTCATGAAGCATAGTACATACATATACACAATTGTAATGTGCGCAACGCACATCTGCTCGTACGGTGTGGTGCCGCGCCGACCTGATCGTGTTGATGCGTGCCGGTTTATATCGAGTCCCGCGCATTAAATTTGAACCGTGTCGCTCATCCATAAGGATCTGTACATATTTGATTTAGTTCATCCTAAAGACTCGTTCTTTTGAATCACTTTGCTCGTCACTTGAATGGGTCTGTTGCATACTTTTGCTGTACTCTGTTCGGGATAAGAAGTCCGATGGGAAGTCAGGTAAAAACGCACTACATTGCAACGCGGCGGTTTCTCGGCTGTCGATTCTTCTCCGCCACGTCCGTTCAGGAGGACTTGCCTTTCAGACCCTTTTATTGAAAAAGACAATACCGTGAACTGACCAATTTATATTGTCTTTTGAACGCCCACTCGAAAATTAAACTTTTGCGGCATTCGCGAACTATGAATAACTGACTTTAAATTTAAATTCTGCACGACGTGCACAGAAAAATGATACCTAACGGCGGTTCAATAAGTAATTTTTCAAAGATTTCGGCATTCCTGGTTGAGTGATTTCAGAAAGCCGAAATCTTTGAAAAATTACTTATTGAACCGCCGTTAGGTATCATTTTACTGTGCACGTCGAGCAGAATTTAAATTTAAAGTCAGCTATTCAAAATTCGCGAATGCCGCAAAAGTTTAATTTTCGACAGGGACCCTGATACGACTCAAGCGAATTGCTCTCATGATCACTTCTCAAGAGGAGTCTTAGTAGTCGAGTCTTCTCACCCTCCGATTTGCACGCAAGGGTTGAACTCCAGGTATAAAACCGTTCCGAAAGACCGCAAGACTGAAGTCGCCGCAGTCCTGGACTCATTTGTAGAGAACAGACCATTTTCCCTCTTTCTTCTCCTTCCTTTTAACCGATGACAATTCAGTATGAATTCCTCTCATATTTTTTGATTGAGAAGACTTGCCAGCTTCTCCTTGTTCTCTCATCGGTTTGGAGAGCAATTCGGAAGGCTCGGATAGGAATTCGGATGGCAATTCAGTGCACTCATTTCGCATCCACTTTTACATTTTACCTTTGATTTTTCTCTGCCGTTCCTTGCTGTGTATTTCTCTCTTCTCGCCGTGTTTCCTTTCCGTATATGAATCTCGCGCCGCTTTGCCCTCTCTTTGTTAAGTACCCGTCTATCGGCCTATCTTCCTTCGCCCTCCCCCCACTCACCCCTATTGTCTTAACTTGTCTTGTCTCCCTTTACTTTCTCCTTTCATCTATTGTAACTATGACCACCGCAATCACGCATATGGAATTGTTAATATCTCTTGACCTACTGGACCGATTTTAATGAACTTTTTTGTAATCTTCTCGAAATTTTCTCCACTATCGTTCGAAGGGAGGGGAAAAATCAACCCCGATATCAGCGCTATAAATAAATGTCACAAAGTGAGGCGCATCTGCGCAGTTTTCTTGCATTTGATTTTTGATTTGCTTATTGTTTCTCTGAGTATTTATTAATCTATTAATTTTGTATTTTGTGTCTCTATCTTAATCGCTCTTATGAGCTTCCTTATGTCCCTCTGCTCTTGCGCGTTACAGTTTAGTTTCTTATCACCCGAAGGATACTTCAATGGTGGGTTGATGCACCGTGCTAAATCACACCAGCGGCTTTCGATATTTGTATTATCATTATTTGGTGCCTTTAGGACGAACCTAGGATTTAATTTTACGTGGGGGGGGGGGCAAGGTTACAAATTATACAATCTTGCTCATCTGACTTCGCGTCACAAATTTGGTTGCGTGCACCGCGCAGTTCAAAATGTGCAGCCAAGGTGGCCGAAAAAGCAGAAAAACACGTCGACCCGCTCGGGAGACTTCGGCCGATACTATCGAAATAGCTTGAGTGCTTTTTGTGTTTTTGCTTTTGTCGGCCACCATGGCTGCACATTTTGAACTGCGTGCCATTGAATTTGTGGCGCGAGGTCAGATGAGTTAACTCGTATAATTGTAACCGGGGGGGGGGGGGGGGGGGGGGGGGGGCTTGGTGATAATTTTAAGGGAAAGGGCTACTTCCCCCACAGCTCTGTAGAAAATTTACTTTTCTAGTCTTCATTTCAACCTGCTTCTCTTAAACATTTTCTAAGAATTTTTAAATAAAACAAAATAACTGTAATAAAACGTAGAAAATCACGGGTTATTTCTTAAATTTAAACATTTTTCGCAACCATGTTGAGAATGCAACGTGTTATTTATGTACAAAATTCTAGGTTTTCTCTGACCCACTCTGGTAAGATGATGTAGTAAACTCAAAATTGAACGTATGATTTAAGTGCGAAATATTCGTCACATGATCTTTCACAATTCCTTCTTCACACACTTCAAAAGTCAAAGAAGGGGCTCACTGCACTTAATCACTAATGTATCACATACATGTTATCAATGTTATCACATCATATGTGTACGTATTTTTACTCTCTCACTTCCTCTAGGGTAGAGATATCATGGAAAAGTAAAAAGTGAGTCATATTAATAGTTACTCTGCGTCTGGTACGATGCACTCCGCCCCCTTCCTCTTCCCCTTCTTTGATTTTTTTTTTTTTTTTTTTTTTTTTTTTTTTTTTTTTTTTTTTTTTTTTTTAAATAATATTCAAAGCTCTCTGAAAATTTCTCATTTTCATAGAGCTCATTGTCAGCTAGTCTTCCTTTTTCTTGTTCCCTCCTTTTCTCTCTAATTTTTTTAGGGCTGGGGGGGATTTTAGCTATCTTACCGTGGATGTGCCCTCGTCTGGTCCACTATGATAATGCAGTCCCTCAAAATGAGAGGGATACCATTATGCCTGTCAATCAAGAATTAAGACCACAAAAAACTATATTGTTTACTGTGTCATTTTTTCAAAATTATTCAAACCTTCAATAGAAACAATAAGGATGAACATTTTGTGATAATCTTCAGTTACTTATTACATTAGATTTGAGGCAATTTTATTTATGACAGAATATCTCCTGGAAAGGGCTCGTAGTCAACCTCAATATCGGAGCCTAAAAAATGAAGTCTGTGAGGCTTTCCCTATCCCTAAACATGTTTTAAAGCCTTACATGCTCTCTGATACATTTTTCAAGTCACTTTAACCCTTGATTGTTACGAGTTTTGAATTTTTGGGTTGAAAGTCGTATTCTGCTGCATGTAGCGAGGAAACTGATACCAAACTGTCGGGAGAAAAATGCATTCGTAAAAGATGCGCGATTCCTCTATAAGTTAATTTCTATCTTGGCTCTACCAGGCGTACATCTGTTAAAAATCAATTTTACTCCCGACAATTTGGTATCAATTTCCGCGACACATCTAGCCGAATGCGAATTTCAAGTCAAAAACTCAAAAATTGTAAGCAGCAAAAAATTTCATTTTCTGCCGGGATTCGCTCACTACTGGTGAAAAAGGGTCCTGACACATCCAGCCGGACAAAAGAGCGTCGGCCAAGAAGACAATATACTCTGTTCTCAGGATAAGGATAAGCTAGTCAGGTAGTTCGGACTGTCTTCGGACTCATTGTTTGACACTTCGTCGGCTCGGACCCTTTTTCACTCCTCATTTTGACTACCAACTTAAAATTTAAATTTTTCCGGCATTCGCGATTTTTTCATAACTTACTTTAAATTCAAACTCTGCTCATTGTGCTTAAAAAATTGATACCAAACGGCGGCTCAAGATGTAATTTTTGAAAGATTGCGGCATTCCTGATTGAGTGATTTCAGACTGCCGGAATCTTTCAAAAATTACTTATTGAGCCACCGATTGGTATCATTTTTCAAGCATGTCGAGCAGAATTTGAATTTAAAGTCAGTTATTAAAAAATCAAACAATGAGTCCGACGAGTACACAGGAGTGGTGAACGGGCCCTGGCCAGGGCCGACCTCAACGTGGTCATTTAAGCATTTTAATATTTTCTGCCAACTGCAGTCAAATAGTAAACAGACTATACTCTGTTCAGGATAAGAAGGCGGGTGAGAATTCAGGTAGTAATGCACTATTTAGCAACAGTGTGGCTATGCTGGTTACTCCAACCCTTCGCAGTGGCCGTTGTTCGCCCGAACTCTCTCTTGGCATGGAGGATTTCCAAGAACCGACAGACTCAACAATTTACACACGTCCAGTACAAATTGCGAACGGTCAAAAAATACGAAAAAACGGACGAAATTTTCGCCCTAAAGGGCCAAAACGCGGCAAAAGTAGTCGACTTTGAATATTGATGACTCTCATAAATTCGATATTACACGAAATATCCTGAATTTAATTCGGACTAAAAAATATGAATTTCTAAGAGTTATCAATATTCAAAGTCGACTACTTTTGCCGAGTTTTGGCCCTTTAGGGCGAAAATTTTGTCCGTTTTTTCGTATTTTTGACCGTACGCAATTTTTATTGGACGTGTGTAAATTTTTGAGTCTGTCGATTCTTGGAAATCCTCCGTGCCAAGAGAGAAGTCGGAAGAACAACGCACTATGGTCTGGGAACCCAAATTTGTGGCCTTAAATCAGGGAATGACCAGATCTTGTTGAAAATTTGGGTACTTATGTTTTTTGGGTCGCTGAACACGAATTTGAAAGAATTTTTTGCAAAAATTTCAAATTCAAGATGGCGACAGCCAGAGGTGGCTCGTGAAATCTGGTAACTATGTTTTTTTGCGATTTATTTTATTCACAATTCGATTCTTGGTGAAGCAACAGAGGATTTCTTCACCATAAATCGATTATTTTACATTGGTTTGGATGGAAAAATGCGTTGTTGCCAAATTTCACGAGACGTGACTCTCTGAAGTCATACTTATCGGCGGCCATCTTTGATTTGGGAATTTTGAAAAACTAATGTAAAAAATGAATCCAGCGACCCAAAATACCCCCATTTGCCGAGTTTCAATGAATTTCATCAATTATTGGCGGAGCAACAAAATTTTTTGTAGAATCGAAAGTCGGAAAAGCCCTATTTTTCGCCTAGATTTGAAACTTTGTGCGATCATAACTCTTGAACGAAACGTTTCTCGGCATCGCGGTTTGCGCCATCTGAAAGCTTATAGAATCAGCTTTTTTCACAAAAGTTCTGTCTTCAGATTCCTTTATTGCACATATTTTTCAAACTCAAAAAACAAATTTCGAAAACTTCAAAAATCAAAAAAATGGCAAAATAAGACTCAAATATTTTTTAAACTAAACATTATAGCACATCAATCGAAAGATCTTTAAAATACGCATCTTTTGGCGCAAAGTTCACGTCAATATCTCTCATTTTTAATTTGCCTCATTCTCTATATACTATCACTTCGGCGCCACATTTGAACTGATATATCAAAAAAAAATCGATTTGCTGATATTAAAGTGAAAATATCTTAAAAGTCTGCACCAGTCTGCAGCAGGTCTTTAATGATCTGAATAGAGGAGACTATGAGGAACATTTTGAGACTATACAGAGCTCTTCATGTATCTTCAATTTTTTTAAAACGTTACTTAAAGTTTTAGTCAAGTGTTTTTTTTCCCCTCAGAGGTAGCACATTTGAAGCTCAAAACCAAGGATAAGAAATAATAATAGGTTAATGACGCTAAAATAGGTGAAAAGAACTTCCTTTTGGCTTCCAGATGCATGCTTGTTTGTTATTATTGTGTTTTCCATGCCGCCACAGTAACACTTTAAACGAAAATGACACATCATCCAAGTTCACGGTTTGTTTACTTATCTTCAAGGTGCGTATGTTTGCGATGAGATAGCTGACCGGTAGAGCAATCAGATAAGATGATACTAGCCGTTCTAAGTACCTCATATAGTGTAGATTACGTTAACATTCACAGTGAAGATATTTTCTGAAATTCATTTTTTCGATTTTATGCCAAAAATACGGGTTTTCAAACCATAGTGCAACGGCCTCTGCGAAGGGTTGGAGTCGCCGGTATAGCCGCACTGTTGCTAAATAGTGCATTACTATCTGAATTCTCACCCGCCTTCTTATCCTGAACAGAGTATATGCTCTAAGTTTCTATGCGTGCAGCGTTGCAAAGTATACTCTGTCCTGGATAAGAAGAAACTTGGCGAGTCAGGTAAAAACGCACTCCTTTGCAACGCGGCAGGCATTGTCGCGCTGAGTCTTTGAATTCTAGAGCCGTTGCATTCACGGGGGCTTTGTCCAACTGGACCATCATTTTGGAAGGAGCAATACCGAGAATTGGCTGACTATGAATGTTATCTGTGCAAAAGTCAAATTAGTAACGGTTACAGATACGACAAAATGGATGAAATTTATGCCCAAAGGGCCATAATTAGTCAAAATTAGTCGAAATTGACTCCTCATTACCCTCACAGAATTATTTTTTGAAACATCCATCTATGTGGGTGTACGTTAATTGAATTATTTAAAATAAACGTACCTAGTATTAGGTACGTTTAAAAAATAAGTGTCTGGGGGCCATGAGAACTGAGGAGTCAATTTGCCCAAGTTTTGACGAATTAAGGCTCTTTGGGCAAACATTTTATCTATTTCGTCGTATCTATAACCGTTTCTAATTTGACTTTTCCTCAGATGACATTCACAGCAGGGTTCGCCCTATTTTGCCCAACCCAAAAAAAAACCATTTAAAAACCCCCAAATACCCCCCAAAAACCCACCACTTTAATTTCGTTTTTTATGCATTTCAAGCATGTATGCACAATTCCCCCCCCCTCTTTGATTTTCTTTTCATCTGTTTTGTTGACCCGACCCCTTCCTTCTCGATTAAAAGATACCTTATCTCAGTCTGATTGGCTCATGGAGGTGTTTTTTTTTTTTTTTTTTTTTTTTTTTTTTTTTTTTTTTTTTTTGTTTTAATTTTAAAGCAAAGCCATTTCACACATATGCCGGATAAGCCTTTACAATAGGGCTGTTGCCAGTGGCGGCTCGTGCAATGTGGTAACAGCGTTATTTTTCCATTTAAAGTTATGTAAAACAATCGATCTTTAGGAGGTTCAATTGCGCCCCCAAGGTTTCGATACCTTTGCATAGGTTTAAATGACAAATAAGCATGGTTGCCTAATTGCACGAGCCGCCACTGGCTGTTGCAAAAGTTTGCTATAAGCGATTTAATAGTCGATTCTGGTGCAAAAACCTCCACAAATCACGGTTACAGCACTAAAAACTTCCGCAATCCACTCCTAACCTCAATAAACGCTTTTATTAGCGCCAGCGTAATGGTGGCTTGGAGCAGTAATGATGGGAGATTCCCATATAACAATACTGTGACTCCGTGAAGAAGTGACCAATAATAGACGAATTTCATTTGGCAACGGTGTCATTAGATGTTACTGTACCATTCTTCGGATGTGGATCACTATCTACTCTGATGTCTAATTACTCTGTAAATCAACCTTATCAGCATAGAGAGTGTGACAAAATTAGAATAGGGATCTCTCATTATTACTGCCCTATGTCACCATTACACTCGCGCAAATAAAATCGTTTATTGAGTTTAGGAGTGGATTTCGGAATATTTAAAACAAATATACTAAAGATACTGCCGGAGGGGAGGGGTTGCCCCCCCCCCGCAAAAAGGGGGTTTAACACCGCAAAGTAATTCTAACTTCTTACGAGTGCGTATAATAGACCGTGATCGAAACAAGTTATTTTGATCCAAATGAACAATCAATATTTTAAATAATAGTCGTATATTGCTTTGCCATCGCAATGGCGATTTTTTTTCTTTTTTTAACGTGAATAAGTTTTGTCGTTTTATAGTTTTGTTAATTGAACGCTCAAAACTTGCTCCATTTGATTCTGTTTTTGACTCTGTGAATCCCAAACGCCAAAACTTGCCATGCATCGCAGAGATTCAAAAAATGCCGTTTAAACTATCATGAAGCTCATAACGGTCCAAGAACAGAATCAAAGAGAGCAAATTTTGATAGTGTACGAGCAAAATAAAATGCGTCAAAACATGTTTACGCGAAGAAATAATTAAAATCCTCATCGATATGGCAAAGCTAACAATAAGTACAAAAACATACATACATATATTCACTCTTCCATCCGATCCAACCAAACCCATCCAATGGTAGCGTTCTAGAATTCAACCATTTACTGCATCCGTGCAAAAAAGATTACATTATCCTGTGATACTGTATATCTATGTACATTGGAAAGTGCTGCTATTCATAATCTTTTCTGCATCGAGACAATAAAGGGATGAATTCTAGAACGGTACCATCTAGAGACTATCGAAGAAAATATTGAAGGAAGGAGAAGTGGCCATGAAGTGAAAGAGTCAAATATTCCAGCTCGGCGCAGTCGAAGAGGAAAATCTGTAACTCCCAAAATACGGGTATCGCCTTTTCAGAAAAAAGGACAATGAAAACAATAGGAAGAATAGGCCTATTGTCCTCCGATCCTGGGCGAGTTGAGGTGAGCTCGTATCCCGGCTAGTATGCGGCTACCTAGCGGATATGTGGTAGCCAGCAGAGCCCAGACACGGGCTGTTAGCCACTACGCGAAGTATCCCGGAGCCGAGCCGTTTCGTTTTCGAGATATCGAAGGTCGAAGTTCGATAATGGACCTATTTTCGAAAATTCTTAACTCCTACAAACATAGTCGTAAAACAAAAAACCGCACATGTAAAATGCTCTACTTGAAGAGTACTTTCAAGAAAAAAATACGAATTTACAATCGAATAAACCGAAAGTCGACTTTTAGGCACCTTAACATTTTTGGCGGGAAAACCCCCATTTCTCAAAATTTTCAAATGGCAACCCCTATCTTTTAATACCTAATTCGAAAAGGCGTAAAAAGTAGTGCATTTTGGCGCAATCAAGAGTCCAATATCGTTTTTCTAATTCGATAAATCGAAAATCGAAGTTCGATTTAGACAATTTTTCGACACTGTAAAAAACGGATCCTATCGTGTGATACATCATTCAAAAGCACATAAAAAACCAAGAATTTTAGTGCAAACCGGAAGTCAATACCTTTTTTTGGTCGAGATATCGCAAGTCAAAATTTAAGGTAAGCCCTAACCAGAGACTAAATTTTGACTTGCAATATCTCGACCGCGAAAAAAGGTATTGACTTCCGGTTTGCACTAAAATTCTTGGTTTTTTATGTGCTTTTGAATGATGTATCACACGATAGGATCCGTTTTTTAGCAGGGTCGAAAAATGGTCTAAATCGAACTTCGATTTTCGATATATCGAATTAGAAAAACGATATTTGACTCTTGATTGCGCCAAAATGCACTACTTTTTACGCCTTTTCGAATGAGGTATTAAAAGATGTGGGCTGCCTTTTGAAAATTTTGAGAAATGGGGGTTTTCCCGCCAAAAATATTAAGGTGCCTAAAAGTCGACTTTCGGTTTATTCGATTGTAAATTCGTATTTTTTTCTTGAAATTACTCTTCAAGTAGAGCATTTTACATGTGCAGTTTCTTGTTTTACGACTATGTTTGTAGGAGTTAAGAATTTTCGAAAATTGGTCCATTAACGAATTTCGACCTTCGATATCTCGAAAACGAAAAAAGATATCGACTTACGGTTTAAGCCAAAATGCTTAGAATTTTACCCTCTTTCAAATGAGGTATCACAAGATAGGGCTTGCTATTTGAAAATCTCGAGATTAGGGGGGTGCGCCCCCTGAAAACCCCCCAAAAACCAAATTTTGGGTTGTGGCAGTATTTTTAAATGAAACTTTTAGTCCAAGTCCCTATAAAACCAATTTTTCCAGATTTTTTTACCGTCACCCGTTCATGAAAACCATAGTGAGCAGGTTACGTGAAACACCCTGTATATTTATTTTTAGGTAATGAGGAGCTTGATGGGTTATACAAATCACATTATTGAAAACATAACAGGAAAATACAAATTCGAAAATAAAATTCCGGGTAATTTTTGCGGTGTTTTCCACCCTTTGCACAAGTCGGATCTAGTGTTCAATGTGGTAGTTGTTTTCGAATTTGTATTGTTTTAATTAACTGTTGATGGTTAAAATGCACATTAGACTCTGACTGAAGAGAAGATGCCGATTTTTTGAGGAACCGAACCCAAAGACTTAAGAACCACACAGTTTTCAGATAATTAATGCGCGAGGTTAAGCCAGTCACCATACAATATGGAGGCGTAAAAAATCATCCTAATTTCATTTTCACATTCATTTTTATCTATACAGAATAAGGTCATCAGAAATCTCGTAAGAACCTCTAAAATGGGGAAAAAATCAAATGATCAAATGCAAGAAAAATGCCCAGATGCGCCACACTTTGTGACATTTATTTACAGCGCTGATATCGGGGTTGATTTTTCCCCTCCCTTCGAACGATAGTGGAGAAAATTTCGAGAAGATTACAAAAAAGTTCATTAAAATCGGTCCAGTAGGTCAAGAGATATTAACAAACGAAAATATTTGCGTTTATTCTACTAACGCCGCAGTTTCCATATGCGTGATTGCGGTGGTCATAGTTACAATAGATGAAAGGAGAAAGTAAAACTTGTTGAGGGAGACAAGACAAGTTAAGACAATAGGGGTGAGTGGTGGGAGGGCGAAGGAAGATAGGCCGATAGACGGGTACTTAACAAAGAGAGGGCGGTGTATGAGAGGCGAAGCGGCGCGAGATTCATCATACGCAAAGGAAACACGGCGAGAAGAGAGAAATACACAGCAAGGAACGGCAGAGAAAAATCAAAGGTGAAATGTAAATGTGGATGCGAAATGAGTGCACTGAATTGCCATCCGAATTCCTATCCGGATGGCTAAAAGAATTGCCCTCCGAATTGCTCTCCAAACCTGATCTTGGGCGATGAGAGAACAAGGAGTCAGATGGCAAGTCTTCTCACGAAAAGAATATGAGAGGAATTCATACTGAATTGTCATCATGCAAAATGATATAGAAGGAATGAGGGGAAATTGTCCTCATGCTAAAATGCAGCACTAACAAGTCTCCAGGGCAGCATGCGCTCGAAAACGCAGAACAGAAAAGAGGTCCGTTTCCCCTCTCTGCGTTTTATTTTGTTCGAGAAGGGGTAGGCCGCTACCTGCACTCCAGTTCGACGAGAATACCCCTGATACGGGCTCTTCTCACTTTTCAATTGTCATCGTCTCAGGGTCCCTGATTTTCGAGTGGGCGTTCAAAAGACAATATAAATTGGTCAGTTTACGGTAATGTCTTTTTCAATAAAAGGGTCTGAAAGGCAAGTCCTCCTGAACGGACGTTGTGGAGAAGAATCGACAGCCGAGAAACCGCTGCGTTGCAATGTAGTGCGTTTATACCTGACTTCCCATCGGACTTCTTATCCCGAACAGAGTAAGTATACATCAATATAACTCATTGTTTCGAACGTAAAATTCGAAGAAAATAACGATGCGCACATTAAAAACTTTCAAAATTCACTTATTAACTCAGAAAATTCCTTCCATTTCAAACAACCCCTCGCTACACTAGACGCTATATCATCGACTTATAACTACTAGATGGAGCCATCTCGTTTATGTAAACAAGAACAGAACTTACGAACATTGGAATGTTTCGTTTAGATGCGCACATTTCTTATATTATTTTGTAATCTTTGATAAATCGAAAAGACCAGACAGCAAATGCAGCCAATAGTTCATATATTTAGAAGGGAATTCCATCATTTTGTAGTCACGATGTTGTTTACTCATGCACGGTGGTTCCGTCTATGTAGTAGTATACCGGTGCACATAGTGTCTAGTGTAGCGCGGGCTGTTTGAAATTGAAGTTGATTTCCTGAGTTAATGAGTGGATTTTGAACGTGGATTTTGAACGTTTTGAACGTTTGAACGTTTTTTGAATGAGTGGATTTTGAACGCATTTGATGTGCGCATCGTTATTTCCGCCGAATTTTACATAAGAATCAAGGTTCTATATTTTTGTAGCAAACGTATGCAACTGACCCATTCGTTGTTCATTTTGAGCCTTTTCAGATCTTATGCTTCGATTTCTAAAGACCTCTCTGTTGAGATTCTTACATCTTACACACTGATAAAGCAGAGGGGTATATGCGGATCCAATTTTTTATGGATTTTTTGAGCCCAAAACGAGCAAAATTGGTTGAGAAGTAAAGCCGTAAATTATGAAATTCGTTTCGCTGTAAGCTTGGTGAGTGAGAGTGAGTGCGAGTGATAATATGTCTATCTGCCTCACTCGCACTCATTGAGGTTTATGGGAATTTTTGTATTTCATAATTTCGGGCTTTATTTTTGAGTATTTCAGCATGAAACTATCAGATCTTCCGAAATATGCTCGCAGGTGCTGACGTTCTTGAAATATATATTTTTAGCGTAAATTCGTCAATTTCAGCCAAAAACTGTTGACTTTTTGAGCAGCGTGACGTAGTGTCTACGGTTGGAACTGATCGGCCCTGGAATCATTTTAGGAGAAAATTAAGGATATAAGGAAACGTAACCTAACATTAATGTCAATGCAATAACAATGCTAGATTTTCAAAACGAGCTTACCCGTTGTTTCATTGGCTCTTTCTCCGGAAATTTTCTCAATTATATTCTTCTTATTCATCACGTGTCCTTGAAAAAGACATTTAGCATTGGCCGCTTCCTTATTTTTCTCTGAAGGTCTTTCGAATTTTGCTCAGCTCTCGTTGGAAATGAGAGGCCCTTTCTTTATGAGGATCGATTCTTAGTGCTTCCTCCGATGGATCTGCAGCATCTCGCAAAAATGTGCTCAATTTTCCTCGAGTCAAGCTAGGTTGGTTATCAGTACCAGAAGCCTATACTCATTACCAAACTAACATTTTCTACGTGGCATTTAGGTAAAAATTAAGAGAAACTGGTCTCGAATTTTACGCAAATAAAATGTCCCTTTCACTCAAAACGTAAGAGATATATGATGCATAATAGGTGAAAAATGATATAAATAACTAAGAACTCTGTTTTACCTTATTTTTACCTATCACATTTTCAGTCACTCATTCATCATATGATTTTTTCAAATTTTGTCTCAACTTTCACTGAATTTGTACATTAAAGAGCGCTATTTTATACGTGCTTACAAGCAGTTGCGTAAGTTCTATGTAGATGATTTGATGCAACCCGCATTACACGTAAAAATAAAGCTTTTTATATAATCTTTTCTTTCTTAGTTTAAAATCTAGGAAGGTTTGGGCTACCTACGTGTAATGAGGGTTGCCCGGACTCGTTGATGTAGGAGTTATGCCTCTATGCATGTGAATATGAATACCAACCAAAAAGTTTTACCCATAGTTTTTCCCCAATGGGGCAATCGCAAGGGTGTTTTTTATGAAGAAAATGATAGCACTTGATGAGATGAGAACAATGGTGCCTTTGGTTTTTTTCCCAAAGTGTTCCGGTTTTAAAGATACACACATGTAAAACTGTGAAAAGTCGTGTACGCGAAGTGACGTCACCACGAAGAATTCCAATTTAAAATAATGTATTTTGGGCCAAATTCTCATCTCTGGAACAATAGAACTTAATTAGAAACCAAAGGCATCTTTGTTCTCAGCTCATCAAGCACTTTCATTGTCTTTACAAAAAAACGCAACATTTCAGACCCTTACGACTACCCCATTACATGGCTGAATGCAATGACGTTACTGAGGTGTTACTACACATATCGATACTGACATTTCATAAAATAAAACTATACGATTGGTCTGTTTCAAAATTACTTTCATTTTCTTTACAAAAAACAACATTTCAGAACCTTGCAACTGCCTCATCATCAAATTTACCTGTTCGTTAACCTGAAAATTGTTTCTGTTGCAATAACCGAATTTCCGATATCTGTACAATAGTCCTTGAAAATTTCTGCGTATAACTTCGTGCCTCTATCAATGTATCAAA
The DNA here is from genome assembly GCA_011764245.1 of Trialeurodes vaporariorum. Classification (NCBI taxonomy): domain Eukaryota; kingdom Metazoa; phylum Arthropoda; class Insecta; order Hemiptera; family Aleyrodidae; genus Trialeurodes; species Trialeurodes vaporariorum. Next base: position 9,635,002 of record VMOF01000111.1, on the reverse strand, counting down.
AGAGCGCACAAGAGACCCACTCATCCATCACACGGTTTTGCTCAAATAAACAGATGATTCGTTCCTAAAGAGACTCAGCTCCCCTTTACCTCTGCTCCAGAGCAGTCAGTCGTATAGTCGTGAGTTTTAACGGGACGAAGTAAATGCATTTAACTTGTCGCAAGCTCATTAGATACGTCAGAATTTTCGTCGTGTAATTTGTTTGCCGTGACAAGTGATTAAGTAACAAAAGCGAGGCGCTACGGTGCTTGATGGCAGCTCCCCCGTCTCTGTCCTGGTCTCGGTCCCTCTCCCGTGCAAAAATAACTCGCGGAAGAAAGAATGCTTTTGTTGCAAGCGCGGAGCTTTCAATTTCATCTCAAGACACTTAACGCCCTGGCTCCTTGTGCGAGGAAATTATCACGGTCGCGGTTATGACAAGAAAAGTTTCCGTCTCGAGCAGGGAGCATCTTATACTATAGGGTGGTGCTTATCAAAAGTGGCTTTCCCATAGGTTCCTTAGAAATTTCCTCTTGGTTTTCCCAATTTTCCCATAGGTTCCTTAGAAATTTCCTCTTGGAGGGGCGCATACAGGATTTCATCCAACTCTCTGCCTCATTTTCCTTGCGAATGTATGAGTAGAAAGCATCAGAGTCAGTGGCGGCTCGTGCACGGAAAAAAAACTACGGTGAAAATAACCATACGGATACCTGATTTTGGCACCTGCTAGATGTTATGGTAAACTTGACCAGAAGTATGGTACATTTACCGATACTTTGAGTAAATTCGACATGCAATCAGGTAACATCACCTAGTACCTAGTCAAAACATAGTATACTTCTGGTTAACATTACCATAACATCTAGCAGGTGCCAAAATCAGGTATCCGTATGGTTATTTTCACCAATCTTTTTTTTCCGTGTGGAATTAGGCAACATTGTTTTTTTCCCCCATTCAGAAGAATGTAAAACAGTCCTCCTCAAGAATCGATTGTTTTACTTAAGTTTAAATGAATAAATGGGACAGTTGCAAGGGTCTGAAATGCTGTGTTTTTTACTAAAAAAAAAAAAAAAAAATGAAAGTACTTGGTGAGCTAAGAACAAAGATACCTTTGATTTCTAATTGAAGTCGAGACTTACTACTCACAATATAAAGATCTAAATGCAGATTGTGAAACGTTTTTATATGTCAGACCCAGAGTTAAGCAAAAAGACGCGCCGTGTTCGATTAAGTAATCGATTTTACTAAATGAATTAGAGATGGATTTCATCAGTAATCAGGTCTGCCGTAATTTAAGCCTCGTGTTATTATAGATTAACGTCAGTTTGTATTGTACTATAACGCTTTAGATTTAATTAAATTGGTATGCATGATTATCGCTAAAACCCACCTAGATTACTTTTGAACAGTTATCGGAAAAAGAGGAATCATGGTAGTGTGTTGTATTTGATGCATACACTAAACTGCAGAGCAAAAAGTAAAATCAAACTCTAATGTTATTGTGTTTTGTTTCTTTGCAGGAATTTAGGAAATAACAAATTAAAACAGATTCCAGTCAACGCATTCCGTGGCCTTCATAATTTAGTCATACTGTAAGTAGTTTTATCTCAGAATATAGTTTATGTATGCATGTGTCGCAGCCAAATCGCAAATCGGCTTGCGATTTGCCAAGGCAAAGAGCAAACCGCTTATTTACAATCAGTAAAAAATTAGCTCAAACGTAATGGTGATGTACAAAGTAATTATATCGAGATTTGATTTAAATCATTCTAAAGCTAATAAGCAAACGATCGTTCTGATATCCACAGATTAAGTTTTCCTCTACTAGTTCTCTCTTTATGAACATTTAAAACGATTGAATACAGTGTTCAAAAACATTTAACCCTTCACTGCATGATTTTTTTTTTTTTTTTCTTCAGGCAAATGTGGATTTTTCAATGTATTAGGTGGTCAAATACATGGGAAAAATAGTGAAAAAAATAATTTGCCCTAACGGCACACTCAATCCAGGTTTGGTTTCAATCCAGCTACTCGAAGGATTGACAAACCGACGATTGCCAATCCGACTTTAATCCGATTTCAAGACTGGTTTACAAGCGGCACGGGGATGATCAGCTCCAATATCCGGATTGGAATCGGCTTGAACAAGGATAAACACGGACTCCTCAAACCTATGAGAACCCGTTTTCAATCAGTATCAAACCTAGATTGACAGTCGGATAATCACCAGGTGTACAAGCTTCGTGAAAGACGGATCAGAAACGAATTTAAATCCGATTCAAACTGCATACTGGACCCTGCTACAAATTGGATCCGAACCGGTTTCAAGCCAGTTCTCTGAACATGGTTCAAGATGGATTTAGAAACTCATAAAAAAAGGACTTCAAAACGGTTTCAAACTTACTACAAGAAGCTTCATCAACCTAGTTTCAAATGAGCTTTCAGCCGATTTCTTAATCGTCCAGTCGGTTGGCCAGTTTAGTGTTTCGTCTTGAAACTCGATTGAAACCGAGTTAATCGAAGTACTCGCAACCGATAGGAATCTGTTTCCAACAAGGATCAAACCTAGTTAATCAATCGGATAGACGTCAGGTTCAAAGGCTCCATATAAGACAAATCAGGGACGGGTTAAAAATCGACTCATTTTGCATACTACATCCTAATAAAAATGGAATCCGATCCAACATCATGCCAGCCTTGTGAACCGAATTCAAGTCGGATTCAACCCGCTGTAAAGACGGTTTGAGTTTGGGTCGGATCACGTTCGTCAATTTTTTTTGCGGACATGTAAGCCATTTCAAGCAATCTACAATTCGCATTCAATCCGATTCAAATAACTGTTTTGAAACCGGATTTGAAAGTAGAGTTCTTGATCCGTTTAAACCCGTGTTTAACCCAATTGATAAAACAAGTTAGAATATGGTTTTAAATTAGTTTGAAGTAGGTTTTATAACCCTCCATGAAATCAGTTTGAATCAAGGTGAAATCTAGCTATCCAATTTTTGGTGCGGACATCTAAGCCATTTCAAATCGTCTACAATTCGCATTCAATCTAGATTGAATAACCTGGTTTGAAACCGGATAGGGAAGCGGAGTGAACTTAGTTCGCGGCTTCCGCCGAGAGAGTGCTCTACCATATTTTTGCGAAACGTTACTCGCGTTTACTTGGCCCCGAGCTGCGAACGACCTCTCCACTGAAACTTGGTACGGTTGGGACATCTCCATCATTACTTTTTGGTAATGGATTCACCCTAGGCCCACGTAGAGTGCCTGATAATTGGTTAAGCGAGTCTAACCTAAACAATAACTCAAGCTTGAGTCTATAACTTTCTATCAGTTTGAAGTTGGTCATAAGTTGGTCTAGTACAGTTCATTCAGAACTTGGCTGCCATCTGGATTCAATCTGGTAATTCAAGTTTAGATACGGTCTTGTGAGTCATTCAAGTCGCCTAGCTGCACTTTGGATTCAATCCGGCTTGAGTAACCAGTTGTGAAACCGGACGGGGACGAAGCTTAGTTCTTGATCCGAAATATACCCATGTTGAACCCAACTGATGAAACAAGTTTGAAAACATCTTTAAATCAGCTGAAAGTAGGGTATATAATCCTCATCAAAATCAGTTTGATTTCGGGTTAAATCCGGCTGTTCTATTTTTAGTGCGGACATGAAAGCATTTCAAGCCGTCAATAATTCGCATTTAGTCGGGGTTGAATAATCTAGTTTGAATCCGGTCAGGAGTTTGAGGTTTAAAACTGGAGTAACCCTGATTGAACCCCATTAATGATTCAAGTTGGAAAGCGTTTTTACATCAGCTTGAAAAGGGATTCACAATCAACGGCTAAGATTGCTTAAATCCGAATCAAATCTAGGTAGTCAATTTTTTTTGCGGACATGTAAGCCATTTCAAACTATCTATAATTCGCATTCAACCCTGCTTCGATAATCTCGTTTGAATCCGGTTCGGAATCGGTGGTTTAAAATTGGGAATAACCCTGATTGAACCCCATTTTTGAAACAAGTTGAAAAAGGTTTTTGAACCAGTTTGAATAGGGGTCTATGATGCTTGGGGAAGATAGCTAGAATCCTAGTCAAATCTAGTTAGTCAAATTTTTTTGCGGACATGTAAGCCATTTCAAACTGTCTATAATCCGGCTTAAATCCAGCTTGTGTTAATCGGGTTTGAAACCGGATTGCAAAACTGGATTGAAATCGGTTGACTGCTTTGCCAAACCGAATTGAATCCGGTTTCAACCTCGAAATGTGCCGTTGGCGGTTTTTCGGTCAAAATTCTCTTTTTTTCATTTTTTAACTCGTTTTTTACAAGTGATATAACACCATAAGAAATGGCGGGAATTTTTTTTATTTATTTTTTTTTTAAATTTTAATTTTTTTTTTTTTTTTTTTACTTTAATTGGATTTTCCAAAAAGCCAATGCCGGAAACTTTATAAAAATAATTAAAATGTGGTCAGTTTGGATACGGGGACAAATTTCCCCCCTGACATGATTTCGATCACGAACCCTCCACTGCATGATGTTTTCTTTCAGCCAATTTTTTTTTTTTTTTTGTGAGCTCAAAACATACCTTCTCCCGCGTTGACCCACCATGCGCCAAAGGCATACCTCAAAACCTGTTTTTTATATGAGCGTTTGAAGAATTTGTTCCACCGGTGGAACTTCATGCAGTGAAGGGTTAATTTAAAACGCCGTTTTTCAAGAACGAATCGAAATAAACCAAAAATGGTGAAATCACCATTTTCGTCAGCTTATTAGCTTTCAAATGAGCTAAAGTAAATTTCGATACAATTAATTATTTTGTAAGTCACCATTACATAATTTTTTCTGAAAGAAAATAAGCGGCTTATTCTTTTCTTAGGCTAATCGCAAGGCAATTGCGATTTGCCTGCGACATTAATAAGTATTCTCTCCCTCGTTGATTCTTATGTTAGTTTGTCTTCGGTTTTATCAACAGGCTTTGACTATAAAGAGGCGACGTCGTGTTACAGTGGCGGCTTTTGCAATTTGGCAACAGAGTTTTCCTTCCATTTGAATCTATAAAAAACAATCGATTACAGGTGTATCGCCGCTTCACTGTCGAATCGATTGTTTTTCTTTGAATTAAATGGAGGGAAAACATTGTTGCCAAATAGCACAAGCCGCCGCTGTCATGTTATAAATACTACCCCATAGTGAGGCAACAGCATAGACGGTTTGTTTTCTTTTTTCTATTTAACCTTAAATTAAAAATTGTAAATTAATTAAGTGTAAATTGGTTTGAAACCAAATTGCAAGAGATTTAGAGTAATTATGTTTGGACACAGAATTTCAGGACAACTATTCAGGTCATAAAATGTTGGTTAATTCTGTCTCTGTCACAGTTTCTTTACCATGTAAATCCTTCCACAATAAACAATTACATCTATTTCACCTTTATTTCAGACCAATTTTAAATGGGTTTGTCACAACTTCTGATTTAAGGAGGATTTTATTAAAAACTAAGGAGGCAAACAAGCCGATCCCGTGTTAAATGTCCATGAGAGGTTTCTATCATGACAACATCCGTGTTGTCTTTAAAATTATGTCTCATCACAAAGCATCTCTAAGGTTATAGTTCGTTGGTTTCTATCAAAGAATAAACAAGAGTCGCAATTGAATAGAATGCAGGCCTGCGTGGTCAATGCTGATAAGAGTCGGCTTCTGATTGGCTGCAAATGGAGGGAAATGCGTGGGTCCAAACTGTTTTTGGCCTTATGGATATTAACACGGGGTTTTCGTTCCAGGACGTTTATCTCGAAACCTGTGCAAAATATCCGCTATTAATACGAGTCAATTTAACAGAATTTTCTCAACAAATTGATAGGTCACAAGTACCAGTGTATCGCAAATTCGAGAAGACTGTATCAGTTGAAAAGTACACATAATAGTGAATTACTCAACACACGCCAAGCATGTACTTTTTTTATGCTTACTTTTCAACTATGAGACAGTTTTTTTGAATTTTCAATAAAATGGCACTTAAGACCTTTCAATTTGTTGAGAAAACTCTGCTGAATCGACACGTTTCCATTGTGTGGAGGCAATTTTACACAGGTTTTGAGATAAAAGTCCCGGAACGAAAACCCCTTGTTAATTTCCATAAGGCCAAAAAAATGTTTGACCCACTATTACAGCCAATAGACTGTTTTATAGTAGAGCGATATATCGTATCGATTGCCGTTCAAGGGCTTCTAGTTCCAAACAAACTCTGATTGAATGCATTTTCTTCATAAGCGGATTTTCGAACGGAAATGTCGACTATTAAATCAAACAATTAAGGCTACCTTTTTGCAATTATGAATTCTACGTCCTCAAAAATGCTTAATTTTGCCTGGTTCCCCCGCTAAAACTATCGCAATCAACAAGATATTACATAGCTTAAACGATCCGTTTGGAGGTTGGAACTTGGAATCACCCAAATGTTATTGTTAATGTTGTGGAATTGGCGGGATTTCGGGCGATTCTAACCTACAAATGCAACAATTAATCTGTAATATTTTATTGATTTCAGCAGTTTTAGTCAAGGAACCAGTCATAATTAAGTATTTTCGAGGAAGTAGAATTCATAATCGCAAAAAGGTCGCATTAATTGTTTGATTTAATACCCTAAATTTCCGTTCAAAAGTTCCCTTTATGGGGAAATTACATTGAACCAGAGTTTGTTTGGAGCCAGAGGCCCTCGAACGGCAATCGATACGACTTATGTATATTATCACTCTACTAAAACAGTCTATCAGAGGCCAGCCCGCGTTTCCGATCCCTTATCTGCGTTGACCACGCAGACCTTCTATTCCAATTGCGACTCTTGTTTACTCTTTGGATTTCTATACTAGAGGGGTAACATTTCCTAACCTGGCAACACGCGTAAGTCTGTTTCTTGTGTCAGTTCAATACCAATTTGTAGCATGAACAACTGAATCGGAGCGTCGCGTCGTTGGTGCACTCCTCCCCCTCCCCCTCCCCCTCCCCCTCCCCCTCCCCCCCTCCCCCTCCCCCTCCCCCTCCCCCTCCCCCTCCCCCTCCCCCTCCCCCTCCCCCTCCCCCTCCCCTCCCCCTCCCCCTCCCCCTCCCCCTCCCCCTCCCCCTCCGCCTCTACTTCTTCACGACCGCCCCCTCCTATGCCATCCCCGGAATGAGCGGTCTATTAGGAGCTCGATCATCGTTTCGCGTATCGTTGTCAACTCCTATATAAAGTCACGTCGCATTCAGTTGCAGCCCATAATTTTTCCAAAGTGACAAGTAGCCGAGGAGGGACACATAAATCCTGCGAGATCCGAGTATTGGAAAAAAAGGAACATAGAAAAGCGGACTGAACTTGACTCTTATATACGCTGCGTTCATGCTTTATGGAGTGTTCAAATAATCGAGTTTCATTTTGAAATCTAACCTAGAGAGCGCTGTATTCTTGAATGTGGTTGTTGTATTGAGAGGAGTGTAGAATGGGTCCGTTGCAAACTTTTGCTACAACAATTAAGAGTGTTTAATCTAATGTAAAATCGCCTGAAAAGTCCATTGGTGACATCAGAAAGTCATAAAATGCACTAATAAACTCACAAGAGGCGTTTAATGAAATCCAATATGGCGGAGAAATATCGAGCAATTTGTATGCATGCACCAAGAACATCCAAGGATAGCCAACCTCACAATATCGATCACAACCAATCACAACGTAAACAAACACCTAACCTCTACCTCCAGTGAGGTTGTCAAAGTTGGCCATCCTTGGATGTTCATTGTTCACGGTGCATGCAGACAGATTGCTCGATATTTCTCCGTCATATTGGATTTCATTAAACGCCTCTTGTGAGTTTATTATTGCATTTTATGATTTTCTGATGCCACCAATAGACTTTTCAGGTGATTTTACATTAGATTATACACTCTTAATTGCTGTAGCAAAAGTTTGCAACAGGCCCATTGGCTGATTATCAAAATGTGTATTCGAAAACTCAAAAATGTCAAACTTTTGTATTTGAGCGGTCAATGCGTATTCAAATAGTACCGGGAGTGTAACAGTTTTCTGTTTTTGAAATTCGAGTGGAAAATTTTGGGCAAGCCAAGAGTTTTAATTTTATTTTATTTTTTATTTTATGTATAGCTGTTAGCAATCAGCTATATATTCTATTCAATGCTACGAAAAAATTAGGTGATAGGTGCTTTGTTTTTATTAATTTATTTTATTTAATTTTTTTATTATTTCATGAAGTTAAGTAAATCGTAGTAACAAGTCCAGGGGCTTGAATCGTTTGAGCCGTCTGGTTTCATTACTATTATCAAGTAAGCTTATGGCCAGTAAATTAGGGTGTTTTTCTAACCTGTTCTACCTCTGGGAATTTTTTGTCGGTTCCTATGCGACACTTCTACTAAGGATATTTCTATTAGTAAATCAAATTTTCAACACTATATCAGTCACATATTTTATGACAGATGAATTTGCTGGTAGCAAAATCTCGATTTACTAATATGAATAACTTATAAGAACAATGCGAATAATTTTAGTTAATTATTCATGGTTATTCAAAAAAATGATTATTGCGGCCATCGTCGCAACAGACCCATTATACATGCAAATTGGCAGAGCTGCGACAGAATGGATCGTTTTCAGAGAAGAAATTATGAAAAGTCAAGTTCTCTAACCACGGAGTCACCCTTAAAACTATACGTTTTGATTTTAATCTCGAGGCAATAAATCCTCACTGGGAATGGCATTATTTCCGGGAACTGTTCCTTTTTGGAAGGCTCTGTACAGCGTAAAAGCGCTTTGCGTCGTTTGATGGAGAAATGAAATCGCTCCAGACGTCAGGTTCATTGCTCGCTTGTGATTTAAGGCAGATGCAGCGTGCGACAGGCGTGTGTTGATTTCTTGTACCGGTCAACACACATTTGTCTTGTCCTCCGCAGACGGTCGTTGCATAGAGAGGCAGCCACGCCGCGCAACGCGCCGCACAGTGTTTTGAAAAGGAGGACCGGCGGACATTGGCTTATAACTCTACTATAGCGCTTAAAAATATAATCAAACCCATGCCACCCTATGTAGTTGGGTACGAGAAATTCATAGGGAGGGTCAAAATTGTCGCACAGTGGGTATTTTTTAAGTAAATCCTGGACAAAAATTAAAAAGGTGAAAGAAAGCGGAAAAAATTTCATATATGGCAATGACAACGTACAAATTTATCTTATTTTCTATGGTTTACCATGGGAAACACAGACTTAATGATCTACCGCCGCACAATGGTCAGTTTTCAAGATTTTTTTTTTTTTTTTTTTATAGTAAGTTTCAACTTACTCATTTTATGAATGTTTTATTTTGAATGATAATGAATAAAGATAATAATACCTGGCAAAAATCACAAACAATAATAGTCCTAATAGCTAATCACGGAATCAGCAGACACCGCAGCTTTCAGATAAGATTCTACAGATCGATCAACGAGGTGCAAAATTGATAAGGCGATCCGTGGCGCGGTCATTGACCTACGAAACGGTCGGATGTAGAGACAAGTTCCGGAATAGCAAAGAACAATAAAGAACAATAAGCATCGAGTAATATTGATGTTCTCTTTGTCAGTAATCGATCGGATTTATCGATGACTTTGACATCGGCTACACTTCATTGGCGTAGCGTGCAAATTGGCAAAGTTGTATTTTGTCCTTTTAAACCCATGTAAAAGGTCGAATGCAAAGGCGTTCACCGAATACCCAAAACTTCCATCTTTTAATGGGTTTAAATGGACAAACTGCAATGTTGCCAAATAGCACGCTACGCGCGACTGCGACACTTATTACTGATTCTACAGATCCGAGAATGAAGGTTTTCTAATTTCTTCCATTATAAACGCACGAAATAAAACCCCCCTCCCTTCCCAGACCAGACTTTTTCTATCAGTAATAGCTCTGCAAAATGCTCTGCTTGTAATGAGCTCAGGTCAGTGAAAATGAGATAAAATTTGGAACATTAAATGCTCATCAAGAATAACTCGAAAATTCGAAAATTTAGGTTTTTACTACGTTTATATTTCTATTATGAAAAGTTACCATCATCTGTAGGCAATGAAAATAGTGGAAAAAAGTATCTTCGATGGAATGGAAAAGGGGAATTTAAACAAAACATGTGAGCAAGCCGAAAAAAAAATTACAGGTGTTGGGATTCGAACCCCGGTTTAATGCGTGCAAGGCAAAAACGTTAGCCACACGACCAGTCAGGAAGCATAGCGAAGTGAGGCGCGCGTCCAACAGATAAGTAGCTCCTGCCGCTCGGCCTAGACGTGAGACAGTTCCTTGCGCGGCGAGAGAAAAAACGTAGTTAATTTTACGGAGGTCGACTTACAAAAATTAAGATTTCTCCAAGAGTCGCAAAAAGTCGCAGCCAATTTTTGGATATGTTGTTCTCTAGATGTTACTCTATCACTCCCTGAAAGCCGTTTCTTAAGGCAATTTAAGGCTTTTTTTATAGCTCTGCCTAAAGTTGAAAAACCGTAAATTTTTCCTCAACTCTTTGAACAAGCTTATCAAGGTCGTAAAAGTAGAAAAGTTTAACTTCATATAGCTCATTTTAAAGCTGAAAGTACGCTGAATAAAATGGTGTATTTCATTTTTACAACATTTTGAATATGAACAAAGAAAACACCCATACATTCGGAGCATGGTTTAAGAAAAAATCGGAACCTGCCGAAAGTGATATTTTGAGAGCTTACAAAAGTATCAAAAAACGAATTATAAGCCAAAATTATGGTGAACTGGGGTGCACAGGATACTAAACTGAAGATTTAGTCATGTTTTGACTCTAAAAACACGACTTCGATTTTTGGCCCAATGTCCGCGCCGCGCTGGATTCAAAACACTGTGCGCCGCACTATGTGGTATTTGACCGAAAAAGTTGGCATAAACTGTTTCTACTGTCCAAATAACTTGAAATTTGGTATCCGGGGGTACTTTTTAACGCTGAATTCAAATTTCACATCAGTTTTTCAAAATTTGAAAATCCAAGATGGCCGCCGACAAATTTTTTGGATAATCGGTCGGCAGCCATCTTCGATTTTCGAATTTTGAAAAACTGATGCAAAATATGAATTCAGCGTTAAAAAGTACCCTTGGATACTGAGTTTCAAGTCATTTGGACGGTGTTGCCAAATTTCACTCTTGTAGCGATGTAGCCCTTACAACACGTAAAAACGAGAATTTCGTGCAAAAACGCAAAATTCGAACTAATTTTCCCGGAAAAGCCGCATTTTTCCGCAACTTCTGACTTCAAGGCCTATTAGTAAGCACTAAGGACTACCATTTCTCATATATATACCCGCGGGATGTGGCAGGATAATTGAACTTAAGTTCTCTTGAAAATCGGAAAATTTACGTTTTTAGCTAAAAACTTTGAAATAGCAAAAAAATATCAAATTCAAATTAAAATTGGATAAAATAGGCATAAACTGATTGTAAATACCTTCAGGAAGACGATCCATGTACAAAAATTTTGTTCTGACTTCATTTGAAACACTTTTTTTTTTACTTTGATTATAGTCTCGTGCTGAGGCTAAATTTAATGGTGGTAAAACTGATTTTTCCCCTGGTGGATTCTAGTTAAATTAATCTAGTTTAGACCCGCTAAATACAAGTTTCTAATGCAAAAATCTATGTAGATTCCGAATATCACAACAGTTTTTCCCAATAGCGACTTTTTTTTTTTTTAGTTTATGCCAGCTTTTTTGGTCAAATACCACATAGTGCGCCGTTGCGGCTCCGACGCGACGCGAGTAAGTGAGAGGAAGCAGCCGCAGAGCGCATGTGCAACGCAATGTTGCCAGATCTGACGGATTTTTCTATAAGTTCTTATGGGAAAAGCCGCAAGATCTGGCAACGCTGCACAATGGTTTGAGATCGTCAAAAAGTGGCCAAAAATCAGAAAGTGGTTTTATCATTAATTTATTATTTATCAACTTTTAAGATCAATTTTAATCACAGAAAACACTTTTAACGAGTTATTTAAACCTAGGAATACCACTGGAAATTTTTAAATAAGGCTTAAAAGGTCGAAAACGATGATTTTTGATGACTTTTTGCCTCTGATTTTTGGCCACTTTTTTTCGATCTCAGACCACAGTGCACTGGTGCAACGAACGACCGCGACGTCCAGCACAGTGTTGCCAGATCCTGCGGCTTTTTATTTAAGTTCTTATGGGAAATGCCGCAAGATTTGGCAACACTGGTGCAACGAAGAACCGCGACGTCCAGTTCAGTGTTGCCAGATCCGGCGGATTATTCTATAAGTTCTTATGGGAAAATAAGCCGCTAGATCTGGCAACACTGATGCAACAAACGACCGCGACGTCCAGTACAGTGTTGCCACATCCTGCGGATTTTTCTATAAGTTCTTATGGGAAAAGCCGCAAAATCTGGCAACACTGGTCCAGTGATTGACTGTATATCTAGCCTGTTTTTTGACGAACACAAAATGTGTTTGAACCATAGAGACAATAATATACCTATACAATATGCATATAGGGTGTAACAAAACTCATGTGTCAAACTACGACAGCATATATTTGATGCCAAAATAATACATTTTTTGTCCTATAAACATGGGTCCGAAATTATAGCCTTTTCGAGTTACAGTGTTGCAAAGTTTCCGAAAAATAAAATAATTGAAAAATTGTCATAATTCCCTCGTGAATTTTTCTTAATGCTCGTAAATAGGTACCCTGATGTAATTTTTGGCGTTTTTGTCGATTGTGGCCGTGAAAATGCTGTATGCAAAAATTCGAGGGGGACGTTGCCTGTTGGGGTTTTTCTTGATTTTTCTCAATTTTTTTTGGCCAAATTATGTGAAAACATGCTTTAGGATTCATTAGACCCAAAAACGATTAGCATTAATCAAAAGTTGTTAAAAAAAAATATGCATTTTTGGTCCTTACAAGTTTTTCCTTTTCGCAAACCATTTCCGAGAAAATCGTCCCTAAAGTTGGAGAAGTCGGCCAAGAATTGGCCAAATCAAAGAAAAGGCGATTATTGGCCGACCTCTGCAACTTCAGGGACGATTTTCCCGGAAATGGTTTGCGAAAAGGAACTCTGTAACTCGAAAAGGCTACAATGTCGGACCCATGTCTATAGGGAAAAAAATCATCTTTTTGCCTCAAATATACGATCCAAAAGTTTGGTACTTGAGTTTTGTTACACCCTGTATAATAGAGACCACGCACTAGCCGTAAGCGTGGTGGCTGACTTTTTTTGGGACTCAACAGAACAACATAGGAAGCACCATCTCATCCAACGTGGACCAATGGACCATACGTTGACTGATGCATTTTCGGTGCTTCGGTTCCACTAGAGAAAAATCTCAACCCCTTTTGCTCATCAGTCAACGTATGGTCCATCTTTGTATTGTTTTATTGAGACCCCCAAAAAAAAGTGGCCACCACGCGCAAACATGGGCGAAATAGATAAAGCGTGGTCTCTATTATATAGGTATCTGGTTTTATTTTAACCTTTGTGAGTCTACGGGTTTTTGACGAACTTATTTTTCTCGAAACTGATTCAACATTTTACTGTCCAAAACTCTTTTTGTGGACTGATGTTCAGATTTTCATGAACAAATCAATGAATTACAAGTCGTAATGGGGCTGTGGTATACTTTTGCTGTAAGAGATGTAACAGTGTAAAAACCTCCACAAATAACGATGGCAGCACTAAAAACTTCTGAAGTCCACCCATAAACTCCATTAACACTTTTATTTGCGCTGGCGTAATGGTGGAGTAGGACAGTTATAATAGTAGATTCACATCTAATAATTTAATACTGTTACTCCATTAATTAGACCTGGCAGAATAATCTTTTGACTCATCAAAATCACTGAGATTTCAACGTATCATTTTTACTGTTTGTTTTTGTTGAACTTCCTTTTGACAGAAATATTCATTTATTCTGTTGCTTCAAACGTTTTAACCCTTTATGGACCAAGCCCATCAAGTATATACTCGTTTTTCTTCTCAAGCCTACTTCACATTGTTTCAGTCTTCATTCTGGATAAACGCGACTATCGATGAAAACATGTACAAAATAAGATGTTTTCGAGCGCCTTCAAACAGTCGTATAGGCAATTCCAACTCCCCCGAGTACGAACAGTTAACTACCTTCCCTTTATAAACGGAAGAGTGGCGTTCTATTGAATTAACCTGGCGCTTAGAGGGTTAATAATGCAATTTCTATGACAATTATCGGTGTCAATGAAAATTCCTGTTACCGTGGAACCACCCACAAATTAATGAGGATTGCTTAGTGAAAAGAAAAGAGTAAAAGAAGGATTATGTATCATGACGTCACCGCGCGACATTAATTTTCGTAACAGCATCAAAGTTCTTCTGAACTTAAAGCAAGGGTCTCTTATACTCTTCAAGTTGCATCCCTCTCTACTCGCGAAAGTAAAGTTCCAGTTTGACCTAATTATTCTCCTCTTTGCTTCGGAGTCACCTTGTCCGATGCACTAAATCTTGATGAAAATCGACACAAATTCGAGAGCGCAGGATTTGCGAGGAGCTTTACCTTCTCTCTGTAGCTATTCAAAGAGAGAGAGAGAGAGAGAGAGAGAGAGAGAGAGAGAGAGAGAGAGAGAGAGAGAGAGAGAAGTGGAAGCTTGCCTGCGATGAAATCGTTCCAAGAATTGAAAAGCCGAATTTTCATTTCCGATCTCTCTGAGAAGAGCGTCGTTAAAGATTAAGACTGGAGAAACTTACGCCTTAGAAAACTTGAGCGTTTTGAATCTTGGGGTTTTGATGGCCGGGTCAGCGATGTTTTGGATGAGATCTGACTCGGCGACTAAGCTAGTGAGGCGTAAATAATTTTCGACTCGATTAGGCCCCTTAATTTTCTCAGACTAGGGATTACTCGTGTAATTAGGGGTCGCAGAGTTGGAATTACTGATGACGAGGTCTTTCGGTATCATTTCAACGAGGAGTGTTTGACTCAGCCAGAAGCGCAACGAGAAATGCTCGCCATCCCTCTCTTTTCTCCATTGAAACACGAGTGTTCGACAAGGATAGGCATTGGGATATCGAACCCGCTCTTTCTGTCCTTTTTCTACTTACACGTTCTAAGGGAAAATGAGAACGATGGAAGAAAACCTGGCTGCGCCAATGACTCAGCTCTCAGTCGTCTTTTGTCATTCCGGACTCAGAGTTGTCAATTAGTCAGGGTTGCCGTTTGCGTCAATCAAAACTGGCGGGTTGTGCAATTGTGCATATTTAGTCCATGCCGTGTTAATGAATATGGCACGGACTTAATTTTACTAATTCAAATAGTTAAGCTAACAGTTTTAAGTGGTGTCTATACTTTTAAGTAGAAATTAGTTAAATTTAGCTTATTTTTTTAAGTGTGGTTACCGATACTCGCATTTATGTCTCTTGAGATTTTAACTATATGGTGACACTGCGAGGCAGCATCGTAAATCCAGTGGCGGCTCGTGCAATGTGGCAACAATGCACTCCCTCCATTTAAACCTATGTAAAATAATCGATTTTTTGGTGAGGCGCTGTGCCTCGCCCAGAATCGATCTTTTAGCACAGATTTAAATGGCAAAATAGCAGTGTTGCCAGATTGCACGAGCCGCTACTGCGTAAATCTATTCAGAATAAAAGGAAGAAGGGAGGAATTTTCAAGCTCTCTAGGGAGCAAACTAAAAATGGAGCTTAGACTTGAATCCTCTTTTCTGTGCGCCCCATGTTAACATTCTTGTTTGCGTTCCAATAATTTGTTCTTTTTTTAATATCATAGAACAATTTCCAGCGAATTTACTGGGAAGACTGCTTGTTATTCAATTTCAAATTCCTAGATTTTTCTTAATTATATAATCAAAAAACATTTTGCTGAAGCATATGAAGCAGCAGCATCCGGAAAAAATAATAAAAAAAACGCATTTGGTGCCCCGTTTCCATCATTATTATTTTTGTTCGTTTTATAGAAAGAATTAATTACATTTATCGGAATTGATTAAGAGATTAATTAGTTTTTTTATAATCACAGTCACGCAGTGGCGTAACAATAGCCCCCTCAGCCCCCGCAATTGCGGGAGGGGGCGCAAGGCGTCGGTGGGCGCGAAGAGAGAGGAGGAAAATACAGGGCGAAGGCAGAAAAGGAAAAGAAGAGAAGAAGGAAGGAGAGAAGAAGAAAGAAGAGAAGAACGAAAAATAGGAAAACAGGGACCAAGATGATTGCGAGAGGATTGGTAGAAAGAGATGAATTTTGGAGATTTATTGACGAATTTGCAACATTTAAGGCCCATTACCATAGGCGGCCCGTATAAGGGGCTATTGGGGCTATAGCCTCCCCCCCCACCTTTTCTGGGAACGAGGGGCTAAAACAATTTTTGAACGAGAAAAGAAGAAAAAAATGGGAAAAAGAGAAAAAGAAGAATGAAAAAACGTTATCAATTTCTCATCGCCATCTGTCTGCTTCATTCAGAAGTTACTAAGGAAACGAGACTGTCACTTTTTGTTTATATTCTTCAAAAAATTTCCTAACCAAATTGTTTCAAGTGTCTATTTACTCCAAATTTTCAGTATTTTTAAATTTTAGCCCCTTTCAAGTCAAAATTACAAGTGTTCCAACAGAAAAAAATGGTTATTTATCCCCCACCCGCCTGTGTCAAACTTTATTTTGAAAAAGGTGAAGAAAGAAAGAAAAAAGAAAGAAAGAAAGAAAGAAAGAAAGAAAGAAAGAAAGAAAGAAAGAAAGAAAGAAAAAAAAAACGTTGATTTTTAGCCCCCCCACTTTTTGACCCCACGCGCCGCCCATGCCCATTACGTCTCCTTAAACTTGAAAGTTATTTTGTCTATGAGTCAAGTCTGTGGGTCTAAAATTTCGCGATTTTTTAGTACATCATACGAAAGTTACCAAGAGCCTCATCTTGTAACATCACAACCAAAATAGACTGTCCGTATCGATGGCCCTAATTTAAAGCTTGGTAAAGAAAACTCTAATCAACTTTTGCACCGTTCAGTTATGCAAGAAGGTTGCATCCGTCACCATGGCTCTCAAGGAAAGAAAGAGAAAGATAAATGAAATGACGAAGAGAAAGAAACAACCACTATCCACGATTCTATTCTATTGTTTACTACCGTGGGATGTCGTTGATAAGTAGTGGGTCGTGTGAGACCGTAACTGACAGAATGACGGGTAATGAAATTTATGTTTGCAAGCACTGTTAGTTTCATCCCAGACCCAGTCCTTCTACCTTTTTTTTTGTCACTTACTTGGTTACACCCTTTATACACAAGTTGTAAATCTTTCTATGAGCACTTCGTTCCAAAGTCTCTTCAGTTTCTCACCCGTCCCACGGTTTTCAAATGTTGTGAAATATTCTGTCGCGTCGCATGGATGGATTATTTCCTGCCATTGGCGGTGGTACGTGCAATGTATCAATCAACAATCGATTTTTTTTTCTCTCTCGTTGAAATGTATGTAAAATAATCGGTTCTCGGTGAGGCGGGTCAGATTGTTTTAAAATCGATTTTCTATATTAGTTCAAATGAAAAAAAGCTGGTTGCCAGATTACACGACGTCACCCGGATCTTCTTGATTTACTGGTTTTTACACGGGTATTAAACGGTTTAAACTGAAGAGAAGTGGACTTAATCGTGACGAGGCGTGCATCTGGCAACGTTGCATTTTGTCTCTTTAAACGTTTAGAAATTTGCTCTCCAAAGTATTTGCCTTGTACAGTGTACACCCGATCAGTGGCGTTGCGTGCAATCTGGCAACGTTTCATTTCATTCATTTAAATGCAGGAGGAAGGTCGAACTGTAAAAGGCGCACAGTGCACTCCCTTGAATCGACATTTTTTTACGGATTTGAATGGACGAAAGGCAGCGTTGCCAGATTGCACACGACAAGTTTACAAACTGCAACATTACTTGATTATATGCTTCGATGGTCACTAGAACTCCGCAAATACTTCACTTGAAATTTGATGTTTACGTTGAATGTTACACAAAAGATCAGCCGTAAGCATCGGTCAGTGGCAGTGGCGTAGCGTGCAACTTTGCAACGTTTCAGTTCGTCCATTTAAACCCTTGAAAAAGATCGAACTCTCGGATGTTCGGAGAGCACCTTCGCATTCGACCTTTTACATGGGTTTAAATGGACACAATGCAACGTTGTTAGAATGCACTGGTCAGAACTCAGTTGCAGCACGTGCAAATTTCTTATTTACATGTGATCGCAAATATTAATTTAAAATTTTAATTTGAATGTAGCATTTCATGTGACACTTCGTAATGTATGTTACAGATTAATTAAAAGAAATCAGATCTCCGTCATTGATGATGCTGCATTTGTCAACCTCACATCTTTAAGAGTATTGTAAGTACCTTTTTGAGACTGCTTAATGATAATGAATATCCTTCCATGAAGCTCGCAACTTCTGAATGAAAACATTTTCTACGTCATGAATCGTCTTGATCTCGAGAAATAGTAATGACCTTAACAGACAATTATTGATTTGACGTTTGGGTTTTTTCAAATTATTTTTAACTTCAATAAAAAAACGTGTTAAATTTTAAAATTGAGTCAGAACATACTTCATGAATTTCTGAATCTCTCTCTTTGAATGTTTCAAAGAATTAATAACGTCTCCATGTTCACTTAAGCAATGAGTATTCTTGCTATTTGGTTGGCTATTGATTGATGAAATCTTTAGAAAGCGCGCACTTATATGTTTCAGAAAATGTCGGGTTTTTTTTTGCGGGCAATAATTAATGAACGGTTTTTCCAATAGGTCTCAAATAATATACGAGGGAAACTGATTCGATCGAGTCGCACTTACATTTTCAAAGGCGATACAAGATGATTGGTTTCATTTTGATACCGCAGTCAAAGTTAAAGTTTCAAAACTATGCAAAAAAGTGAGGTTATTTTCAGTCTCTGAACTATCCATTATTTTAGGTTTTTAGAATTTTTTGAACTTGGTGATTCTGCCAAACTTAAAATAAATTCCTTCTAATCTGACTGACCAAGACCATTTTTGTTTTTTGTTTTTAGGGAATTAGATGATAACGCATTGATACAAGTTCCGTCCGCTCTTAGTAAATTAACGTCTCTACAAGAATTGTCCGTATCGGGCAACAAAATAAAATATATTCCAAGTGGAATTTTACAAAATGCTCAAGGACTAGCTTTGCTGGAGCTCAAGGGCAATCCTTTGAACGGTGTGCACCCGCACGCTTTCTCTTTTTTACCAAAGTTAAGAAAGTTGTAAGTATTATGATTCATCTTCTTCTTTATTTTTTGAAGTAGCTCGCACCCCAATTCATATTCGTTTACCTCCCAACTTTTGTTTAACTTTTACTCACACTTATCTTAGAACGATCAGCAACGGCAAAACCAAACATTTTCAAGGGATCCGAATGGTTGGGTTTGAGGGCAACTCTGTTTGAGATTGCGTCAAAGGAAAGCCGTCGTCATACACGGAAACGCCATCTATCGGGGTTTTCAAGAACTACCGCGCACAGTTTCCACCGCTTCAGTTCAACTCTCTGACGATAGAGAGCGCCGAAGTCCAAATACGCATTTAAGTTGAAGATCTTGAAAAGTTTGCTTGCTTCGTTGCTTTCTTTCCGCATTTATTTACCTTTTTTGTTTTATAAATTAAGTAGGTTTATTTCCGATGTAGGAGAGTTCTTTCTGCATATAAAATCACTTAATTTAACTCGTCGTTTTTAATCGTGAATTGCAATCGGCAAATTAAATCATGTTTGTCGACTTACTAGAATTTTGCGCTGTTTGGTCACCCGCGCGAAATGTTTAAATTCATTGAGACAGTGGCGGCTCGTGCAATGTGGCAACAATGCACTCCCTCCATTTAAACCTATGTAAAATAATCGATTTTTTGGTGAGGCGCTGTGCCTCACCTAGAATCGATCTTTTAGCACAGATTTAAATGGCAAAATAGCACTGTTGCCAGATTGCACGAGCCGCTACTGCATTGAGATAAGCATTGCGGGTAGAGCGTAGGCCACCCGAATTAAAATCTACGGAATTGACTGACACTGTTTAGTCTGTCATCTACACCTAAATAATGAGAGGAAATAAAAAGAGGGGAAGGCAAAGATAGTCTAGGAATTCGTTCAAACAAAGTTAACCCTTTTGGTAGCCAGTCCGTACGTAGTTTCAATCTATTTCGCTTGATTTCAATGCATTACATCGAGAATAATGATTTGCCGTGCAACCTCAATTGCCGATGTAAGCAATTACAAATTGACAAGTAAGAATATTTAGCCACTCACTTAATTGAAAGCAGCTGCTGCTCGCGGTGGTAAAGGGGTTCATTCAAAATCGGCATTTTTCGCCCACTGCTTGTTTTTGACGAAACTTTGGGTATCGATTGGGTTTACTATTAGTAGTGGATCCTGAAATTTTCGCGGCCTAAAACCAATTTTTAGAGGGGGGGTGGGGGGTCAAAGTTGAAACCTTCAAACTCGAATATCTCGCTAACGAATAAAGATTTTGAAATGTGGTTTGTGCGAAAAAACGCAAAATAAAATTTCCTTTCTTTTGACTACCCACATGTTCCACAAAATTTTGAAATTACACTTGCAATTTGCAATTTTTTGATTTTCAGGCTCAAAATTTTTTACAAATTTTGAAATTCTGAAAAAACGCATTCTTCGATTTTGATCTATACAAGATATGCTATTCTCTAGAAAATTTGCTACAATTTAGTCTAAACCGCATGTTGGGGAAACTTTTAGTTTCTGAGTTATGAATTTTAAAAAGTGTCAAAAATCGCTATTTTAGCGTTCTCAGCGACAGCGACGAAACTTAAAAAAAGAATTTCTCCGCTTCTAATTAACAAAACTTGATGAAAATTGAGATTTAGGGGTTTCGAATGTCGTAGAATTCAATTCTGCTATCAGATTTGAAGAATTTTGAAATCCAAGATGGCTGCCTACCGATCTACTTGGTAGCCATCTTGGATTTCAAAATTCTTCAAATCTGATAGCAGAATTGAATTCTACGACATTCAAAACCCCTAAATCTCAATTTTCATCAAGTTTTGTTAATTAGAAGCGGAGAAATTCTTTTTTTAAGTTTCGTCGCTGTCGCTGAGAACGCTAAAATAGCGATTTTTGACACTTTAAAAATTCATAACTCAGAAACTAAAAGTTTCCCCAACATGCGGTTTAGACTAAATTGTAGCAAATTTTCTAGAGAATAGCATATCTTGTATAGATCAAAATCGAAGAATGCGTTTTTTCAGAATTTCAAAATTTGTAAAAAATTTTGAGCCTGAAAATCAAAAAATTGCAAATTGCAAGTGTAATTTCAAAATTTTGTGGAACATGTGGGTAGTCAAAAGAAAGGAAATTTTATTTTGCGTTTTTTCGCACAAACCACATTTCAAAATCTTTATTCGTTAGTGAGATATTCGAGTTTGAAGGTTTCAACTTTGACCCCCCACCCCCCCTCTAAAAATTGGTTTTAGGTCGCGAAAATTTCAGGATCCACTACTAATAGTAAACCCAATCGATACCCAAAGTTTCGTCAAAAACAAGCAGTGGGCGAAAAATGCCGATTTTGAATGAACCCCTTTTCGCTGATTTTCTTAGTAGTGAAAATGTCAATAAATGGAAAAGAGTGATGGCCTTTCTTCCATCGATAATAAATCAGCTAACACTTTAGATTTTTACAGCGGAAAAATGTCAAATCAATGTTCGTGTGCCTCTTCGTCCTTCTCTGATTTTTTTTTTTTTTTTTTTTTTTTTTTTTAGTCCTTCCTGTTTGACAATAGTAATTATTTCTAGTTATCTCATTTAGCTCCTAATCCTCTAACTTTTAGATCGGATTGAAGGAA
This sequence comes from Trialeurodes vaporariorum, assembly GCA_011764245.1. Taxonomy (NCBI): domain Eukaryota; kingdom Metazoa; phylum Arthropoda; class Insecta; order Hemiptera; family Aleyrodidae; genus Trialeurodes; species Trialeurodes vaporariorum. The sequence goes on along the minus strand of VMOF01000111.1, from coordinate 9,613,152 downwards.
GTAATTTAGCATTGGTGACTCGCGAAATGTAATACATGTATGTCTCTTCCTTATAAACCTTTGGAAAACAATCGATCCTATGAAGGTGTAATTAAACCCTCGAAAACTCGATACTTTTCCATAGTCTCAATAGAGAAAAATGTTAGTTGATTGTTCAGGAGTTACCACTGTCATTTAGTACAAAATTTTATTTATTCTCTGATACATGTTTATGTTTTTCTGTCAGTCAGTTTGTACAAAGTAACATGTTCAACTTGTTTCAGAATTTTATCCGAAGCACGGGATTTGAAAGAGTTTCCTAGTTTAAATGGCACTAAGGCCTTAGAAATTTTAAGGATAGATCGCGCGAGCATCACCTCAGTTCCTGTTTCTTTATGTACTACTTGTCCTCGACTGAAAAGTTTGTAAGTAATTGTGTTCCTATAAAAAGGGTTCGGCTTAACCTTTATCCACCCAAGCTCAAAGTTTTTTTATTTTTTTATTTTTTTTTTATTATTCCCTTCCCCCATGTTTTTGAGACTTTTCAACTTCCTCCTCTCTAGGGTATATGATGAAAAGTTTACTCCAAGTCTCGGACAATTTTGTCTCTGACAATCAATTTTATTCACAGCCAAAGAATAGCTTGGATTTGTATCAGTTATTAGTTCATAATCATGAGAGGTCAATTTTTATTCAGACAAATACCTCATACATGGCAAAGACTATAGTTTTATAGCGGAACTTTATCCGAAAAACTCATTGTTGGAAAAATTCATGACTCATTTAAAGAAAAAAAGGGTGGAGTGCCGGATTTTTTCTCAAGCAAGGTCTAAAAAGGTCGACTTTTTTTGTGTTTCATTTTTTCATTTGTTTTGGCAATAATAAGCATACCGTATGAGATTCAAAGTAAAAAGTTAGAAGTAAAGTAATTTAAAATCTAAGCCTTGACTAAAAAATCTCGGCACAAAATAGCTGGGGAACAATAAAGGTGAAGAATTTTTTTTTTTTGTAATTTTAATTTATTTTTTTTCGTTAAAAATTGCTGGTGTATTGTCATCCATGTTTACTTACATATAGATGCAATATAAGACACGACCTCGACACTGAACCAAGGTCATAAGGTTTGCTTTTAGAAATAAATTCTAAATGAATCTGGCTGTGAGAAGACTGGTACTGTGCTAAGGCATCCAATAGGTAAGATGCAAGGGTCAGAATTTTGGTGTTTTAGGCATCAAATGAAACTAGTCGGGGAGCAGAAAACAAGGTTGATTTTTGTTTTCAACTAGGATAGGTTTCATTGTTCTAGAAATGCGATTTTGCCCCAAAATAATTCATTTTAAATGGGGATTTGGCGTTGTGAACAGCACACACTGTTATTTGCTCTTTTATGCTTGCGTATCTCCGAAGCAGTGATTCTAATCATAAAACCATTTAACCATAGGATTTTTTGTTCTCAGCTAACCAAACACTTTAATTTTTAATTTTCTTTAAATATATATGTAAAAAAAACACAGAATAACAGACCGTTGCAACCAACCCATCGTCGAAAACCATTTTAACTTGAGAGTTTAAAAATGAATACTCTTGAATGATAGCCTCGTTCTGGAAAGATTATGGAGTTCGTCTTAGCTTTAAGGTTGTTTTCTATAGTGATTTTGAAAATATTTCGGTACTACTTCAATTGATAATATTCTAAGCAAAAGCTGCACTAACCAGAATATTTTTCTTCGTGTTTTTCTTCGTTTTTTTTCTTTCGTTTTTTTTTTTTTTTTTTTTTTTCGTATTGCAGCCATTTGAATCTTTTCTGACCTGATGGTATGTTTTTTCTCAAAAAGAAGTGTTGGCTACCATCCATCAGAGATCACAAAAGATTTAAATCAACTTGGAAATGTTATGAGGCGTTAGATATTGTCGCATTTTTATTCATCCATTTGAATTAAACATTTTGATGTGTCTTCTTTCAGAGATATGAAATCGAACAATCTATCCCAAATTCCAAATTTAAATGAATGCAAGGATTTAAGAGTTTTGTAAGTATATTTCTTATTGTTATAGATGCTTCTATTATGTTTTATCTGAAAACTGGTCGGGGTGAAGTGACCTTTTTTGAAGATACTTAAGGTTATCTACTTCTTTTGAAAAAATAAAAATAATAATTGTATGCTTAAAAATCGATGCCAAACGCCAAACGTGATAAGAAAATCAAAGAATCGTTTTTTTTTTTTTTTTTTTAATAAAATATATGTCTCGATGATTGCGAATAAAATTTGGTGACTATATGAGGAAAACTGGTTAAATTTGTCGTCAACAAGTTTCTACGAGTTTACATTTCTATAGAGTAAAATAAAATCTCAAAATATACGCAAGTTCTTACTGTTGTAATTCAAATAAATCCTGTTAACTATATTGCTATTATTTACAGGGATCTAGCGAAAAATAGGATTGAACATTTAGAGAATCATTCTTTTCACGGCCTCTCAAAGCTCCATGATTTACTTTTATCCTACAACTACATCTCAGCCATTAGCAAGGACTCTTTTTTTGGTCTTGTTAGATTACAAGTTTTGTAAGTATATTATTTTCCACCAATCGTAAAGGCTAAGTTTTCTTTCTTAAATGTAGGATAGCTAAATCTCGAAATAAGATTCGAAAGGGGGATGCAGTACCTGCATTTAACGAAATCAGAGAGGCACCCATACACCTACTACACTTCTCATATGAGGTGACAGAGGACATTCTTCCCTTCAGTCTATTATGGAGAATTGTCATTGTTGAATCTTTCTCGTCCACTGCTCTTATTATTGATTTAGTGGTATGAAAAAATATCACAACTGGTTTTTAAGGACCGATACCCTTTAACGAGTGCCTCATTGATTCTCGCAGTGGCAATATTACGAAACGTTGTATATTGGGAGTATTCATTATCATTTGACTTATTACAATAACATTTCCCTGTGAACTTTAGCCGAAATTAGGTTGAAAATCGGTCCAGTAAAGTACCAAACTACTTTAGTCTCCAAAAAACCGCTCCTTCACCGGTGAACTTTCATCGATATTTTGCCTACCCGTTCAATCAATTTGTGCATATTCAACTGATTTATTTTAGAATTGATCGAGTACTTTTGAATTTCAATGTACATACATGATTTTACATTTTCCTGTTTTTTATTACAGGGATTTGGAAGGCAATAAAGTTAGAGATATACACCCGGAGGCTTTTTTGAGTTTGACTCATTTAGAAGATTTGTAAGTTCAGATTTTATGTTTTTCAAAATGATTCTCCTTGCGCATCAACTCAATCAATTGTCTGTCTTTAAATTATTTTCAATAGAAAGTGTTAATCAGAAATCTTACAGTCTATATTTGTCTGAAGTTTGATTTTTTGATCCATCCATTCAGTGGCGGATCGTGGGTCAAAAAAGTTAGGGGGGGGCTTGAAAGTGCGAACATTTTTTTTCTTGCTTTCCATTCTATTACATATCAACTCAGCTTCGGAAAAAAATGGGAGGGCTTCAGCCCCTAAAGCCCCATTCACGGTCCGCCACTGCATCTATTACTCAGTTTTTTCTATTATCCGTTTATCCAATAATGGGTCTGTTGCTCACTTCGGCTACAGTGTTCTAAAGTATCAATTCCTATGTAAATAGCCGAGAAAATAACAATGGCAGCATCAGAAAACACTAAAATTCAGTATTAAGTTCACAAATTGCGAAAAACACTAGACACTATTCATTCTGTATCATTCCACCACGTGCACGATATTTCGCGAAATTAGCGCGGCACATTCATATAATCACGGCCGACTGTCATCACAGCTGACTTCATAAAGAAATAAACAGTAAACACTGACGGCGTCTGTTCGAATTCTTACGTCTCAATATCCTCAATTCCTCTCAAAAGATTGTGAAAGGTACGGAAACCGATATTTGTGTCGAAAACTTATCAAAATAAAACAATAAGACAGAGGAGTTGCAAGTATGATTCCAACTTCAATCATCATCTTTGGAACTCCTCTGTGTTATTGTTTTATTTTGATAAGTTTTCGACACAAATATCGGTTTCCGTACCTTTCACAATCTTTTGAGAGGAATTGAGGATATTGAGACGTAAGAATTCGAACAGACGCCGTCAGTGTTTACTGTTTATTTGTTTATGAAGTCAGCTATGATGACAGTCGGCCGTGATTATATGAATGTGCCGCGCTAATTTCGCGAAATATCGTGCACGTGGTGGAATGATACAGAATGAATAGTGTCTAGTGTTTTTCGCAATTTGTGAACTTAATACTGAATTTTAGTGTTTTCTGATGCTGTCATTGTTATTTTCTGGGCTTTTTACATAGAAATAGATACTTTAAAACGCTGTAGCCGAAGTGTGCAACAGACCCATTTCATCCTGCAATTGGGTCAATATATTTTAATGGCTCATCACACGAGTTTTCTCATTACTTTTCAAAACTTGAAAGTTATCCACTAAAAAGTTGAATCAACTTTCCTTATGTTCAAGACATTTAATTTCTTGGAATAAAAATGTTCTTAGTCTGTTTTGTTCAATCTTTATTCGATGAGAGTTGGCTCCTTACTACCATTGTTGTGATCTAGTCATTATTATCTCACAAGTGTTTGGTTGATATTAGATCATTGTGTGCCTCGTTTGTAATACTTTCGTTTTTTTCGGCAGGAATTTGGGTAACAACATTTTTGAGGAATTGCCAACGTTGGGGCTTGAGAGGCTACTGCATTTAAAAACATTCAACAACCCTAACCTGCGGGAGTTTCCGGCGCCCGAAAATTTTCCGCGGATCCAAACTCTAGTCCTATCGTATGCGTATCACTGCTGCGCTTTTATCCCGCTGATATCGGTCGAGCCCCTGCCTAAAGCCCCGCTCCATGAATCCGTCATATTTCCTAGCGATAATGAATTCGATATGACCCTTTGGAACTCAAGCCTTACTGACATCTGGCCACAATTACGTAAGTATCAGGTTTTTGATAAATCCCTCTAAAATAAATCCAATCTGTATGAGTCTATTGGTTAAGATAGAGCGAAGAAAGCGAGACAATCAGAAAATCATAAAAAATACGTTTCAATGGTACCATCAGATTCCGTTTAGGCACGGTGGTGGTAGAAAGGTAAACGTAATAACTATTGGCGTTAGAAAGTATAGGAATTTCTTATGCAGCCAGATGGAGTAAAAATAATCTTGGGAAACACGATAGTTATTTCTTTTTTGTTCCATTTTAGTTAATCTTCCTCTCCTATCATACATTCAATCGAGTTTCTCTCTTGTTTTATGCACTAGCAGAAAATTTGAGTAAAAAATTTGGGACCCAAATCAATGATTTATGGGACACATTTGGCGCTGACTTCACCTATCCTGGAAATTTGCCTGCCTATATAGAAGAATATTTTGAAGAGCAGGAAAGCAAGCAGCACCATTTCGAAGGACCTGTTGGAAAAATTCAGTGTTTACCTTTGCCAGGTATGTTTCTTTTTTTCCTCCAGAAGAAATAAGAGTATGGCAGTCTTGAACGATATGGTTGTTCATACGCACTATTTACTCAATCGCGCCTCGGTTGAATTTGGCTCTTTGGTATATCCAATGAACATCAAAATTAGTTACGATTCACTGCAAATATATTTTGGAGCAAAACAAGAAAGCTGTTAGGTGGTAAAATTAAATAATATTACGAAACTGAACTGGTCTCGAGAGAATTTATTTGCGAATTGGCGCTTATCTAATAATAAAATAATGTCCGAAAATATTGAGCTTTTAAGTTATTTTCACCGGCAATAATTTATCGAATCAGCAGATGATGGCTTTGTTTTATGGATTTTTTTCAGGATATATAGGTATAATCCGTATTTCATTATTTGTTTGAATACCTACTAGATTTAATTAGTATATTCAATACCTTCTCTTTTAATTCACACCACTCATTTAGCAAAATTAATAATGTGTTATTTCCTGGTCTACCTAATATTCATTTTGACTTCTGTCAAATAAAACAAGGAAAAGGTTATTTGGACGTTTGAGCCAGTATCATTGCTGTCCAACAGTATACATGATCAAGAATTAAATGATGAACATGTGTCTTTCTTTTTCAGGCCCGTTTCTCCCGTGCCAAGATTTGTTCGATTGGTGGACGTTGCGGTGCGGCGTTTGGGTTGTCTTTCTTCTGGCTATGCTGGGGAACGGTACTGTTGTGTTTGTCCACATCTTCTCAAGAACGAAAATCGATGTGCAACGATTCTTGGTGTGCAATCTGGCTGCCGCAGATTTTTGTATGGGAGCGTACCTAGGTAAGTCAGAAAGTGTTTATAAAGAAATACAAGGTAAACTACTTGTTTTTCCTCACCATTTGGAGCAAATTACGTTGTCTGAAACACATGGATTCTCTATCAACACTTATAACTTTTTCCTGCACCTATTTTGGGATTTCAGTTACGTTGAGATTTTATCAAACCGTTCAAAAGACAACATTTTAGAAAATGTCCATTTCAGTTCCTTTGAATCCATGTCCAATCAAATGTTACAACATGTATTCCACGTCACATAAAATGAATAAGCAATGCATATTCACCGGAGCATATTTGACTCACTCAGAATTTTAACTACGTATAAATAGAAATGAATCCTTGAGAAATTGCCTCTAAGTATCGCCGTTCAAAGCTTGGCAGTTCAAGACTATTTAAACACAACGTTTCTCTTTGAGAATGTATGCGCTGCCTAAATCATGAATTTTTGTTTTCAGGTATTTTAGCAGGAGTTGACGCAAGTACGCTAGGTGAGTTCCGGAAACATGCCATCCCGTTTCAACTGTCAGCGCTCTGTCAAGTGGCCGGTGTATTGGCCGTTCTCAGCTCCGAGCTATCTGTTTATACGCTTGCTCTAATCACTCTTGAACGGAACTACGCTATCACTCATGCAATGCACCTGAACAAGAGACTGTCCCTTAAACACGCCGGTTACATAATGCTCTGCGGCTGGACATTCTCTTTCATGATGGCCATCCTGCCCTTGTTCGGCATCTCGGACTATCGTAAGTTCGCAACTTGCCTCCCCTTCGAGGTGACCACAGGTCCAAAGTCACTGGCTTACGTCGTTTTCCTTATGTTTTTCAACGGTGTCGCCTTCCTCATACTCATGGGATGTTACCTAAAAATGTACTGCGCCATTCGAGGCTCGCAAGCATGGAACTCAAACGAGTCCCGAATTGCAAAACGTATGTCACTTTTGGTGTTCACAGATTTTCTCTGTTGGTCGCCTATAGCTTTCTTCTCTCTAACTGCCATTTTCGGTCTCCAGTTGGTGACCTTGGAACAAGCCAAAGTTTTCACAGTGTTCGTTCTACCTCTCAACTCGTGCTGCAATCCATTCCTATATGCTATATTAACCAAACAGTTCAAAAAGGACTGCGTGCTCATTTGTAAAGCCATAGAAGAGTCTCGAGTGACCCGCGGTATCGGGCGGTGTCGTCATAGTTCGAATTTCAGCAATCGGCAAACCCCTGCAAACACAAATAGTTTAGTCGATAGATCCTCTCGCGATCATTATCCTCATATACATCAACCATGTAGCTGTAATGTTAAACTCTTAGGTGATAAGTCTTCCTCGCAACCACTCACGAGTCGACATTGGTTCCTTCAGAAGCTCCGTTGGATTTTCTGTTTTAGTCGTGAGTCCAATGTCAGACACATAACTCGATCTGACCAGTATGCTTACCAAATTGCTGAAATTCAGCAGAAACAACACAAGCGAGCGTCCTCTGTCTCGTCAAGTGACAATTTCAGCTCGTCAAGATCAGACTCTTGGCGTCAGAACCATCATCACTGTGGTATTCCAATGAGACTTTTAGATCCGAAACGTAGGGCATCAAGTTGGATTGTGACGCGGAAAACGTCACAAGACTCGAACTTGTCCAGTTCACGGAACGATAGTTCAGGCTCGGCAAACACAGCCAGTACGAGTGTATCGCGCGTCTCAAGGTCGAGCACCTCGAGTGAGGCTCGCTCCAAGCCCCGCCTCACGCGCCAAAGTGCAATTGTCGATGATCCGGAGCTGCCCAACTCGCCGGCGCGGCTTACGGTAAGGTTCCTTACAACAATCCCATCAGCCGCTGAGACGAGCATGCAGATGGAGGAGGATGGAGTGCCCTGCTATGCCATCCTTCACACGACCCCCGCCGATTTCCCTCAACCGGGAAGCGGCAACGCTAGTCAAAATGATACCGTGCGTATCCTATCTAGGTCTAAGCAAGAGCTCTCTCCATCCGATAAAAGGTCGCCGTCTTGAAGCCGGTGGTCTCATCCGTGTAAATTTATGTAACTCGTTTTTACTATGTTATCTAATTTAATGTTTTGTTTATTTTTAAAACGAAATTGGCTGTGTTTTTTATTTTGTACAAATCTCCGAAACAATAAGTAATTTATTTTTTAAAAAAAAGAGTAGGTAATTAATTTATTTATACGCTGTGTTGTTCGCGTCGGATGAAGTCGTCTATTCAGACATTTTTTCTCCTTTGTTTTTCCTTTTTTCTGTAAAGTTAGTTAAAAAAATTATAAAGAATTAAAAATATCAAAGACTGTTATGTAATTACTATGTTGACCACTTTTGCTCTCTATCATTTCTAACCCCTTCCCCTGAAATCGGTGTTAAAAATTGTTCAGGAAAAATGTTGTCGGTGCTCCAACTTATTCTCCTTAATGTTCACAATCAAAGCGTCATACTAAAGAGTGAAAAAATTCTTGGAAAGTTTTTCATTCAGCTAGTCGTGCGTTTCCACGATTCACTGATCTTCAAAATGTTGGTGCTTATACTTTCATTTAAACATGGCAAATGTCAAACATAGTGGGAGCCAAAATCACGTGGTTGCAAACCACTTTCCCCCAAGTAATTAAAATGTATCAAATTACCGATAAAGTTTCAAAATGTAATGATTGTCAATGAAGAATACGTAGATCGTTCTACTTTTGCGATAGATGTGGATATCATGCTTACCAAAGAACCGAAAGAAAAAGTAAAAATACTGCTTGAGAGCTGCTACATAAGGTTTCGGTAATACGGAAATTATCGGGGATGTGGTGAATATTAATACTAGCACACACATCTTTAATTTTGACCTTTTCTCTCAATCCGTTTACGGTCCATATTCCACAAATAAACTTCAGACACGTTGCTCAGTCCCTTGATTTTTTAGAAAGTCAGAGAAAGAAGTCCGGAGAAATACATTAACAGACTTTATTTGCAAATTGATAACATCGATTGCTTGAGGGTTTAAAGTATCTTTATTTTTCTCATTCTGCAACACCAGAATGGAGACCGAGTTGAGTAACGATAGAATGTTTACCTTGTAAACCGTGTGCGGAATGTTTTGATATGAGTTTTTCTTCTGTAAATGAAAGCTTTAGTTTGTTCCAACAGTCATTTGATAACAGACTGCAGTTGCGTGTTTATTACCGCAAATTTTAATATTTCAAAAAAAGAAGAAAAACAGCAAGTTTGTCTTAATTCTTTTTGTCGGAGGGATCATATTTGGAAAAAAAAACACCAATTACCAAAGTTAATACAACCAATTACTGATGTATGTGTTCTCCAGAAAATGATACGTCTGCTAAGCGAGACTGGAAGAAAAGGCTCAAAATGACTGTTAATATACATTCTTCTTTAACATACTGAGAGGTTATTCTTGACGCGCCAAGTGGACAATCCTTTCATTCCCTATTCTAGTTTTTACTAAATTTTCAGTCTTTCATAGCGAGCTCATTTTAAAGATAGAGGCCAAACCAAAGTATAGAGTTCTCAACTTGTATTTTCTATTGAGCCCTTAAGAAAATTATAATTAGCTATTTTTGTACGATTTAAATCTTCAGAGAGAGGCTGATGCCCAAGTGAAAATCATTTTCTACAAATGTTACATAGTCACAGAAAGTTTTTATTCAAAAATGAAAAACTTTTGCGACATAATTGACAAAATTTCGTGCACGATTTTCAGGAATAAACAAACTATTATTGTAATTAATTATTGTTGTGTTTGATCAATAATATTCATGTGTCTTTTTTAAATATTTATTTATGCTGTGTATTTTTTTATTTTTTGAACCTACCCATCGTTTACCTCTGATAAGACAGCTCTCTTTTGTGTACGAAATCTGGCGAAATGTTAATTTATTTCTAACAAAATGTTCTGAAGATAGTCGGAATGGTATTTAAGCAAAAATAATCACGTGATGATTTTTTTTTTTTTTTTTTTTTTTTTTTTTTTTTTTTTTTTTTTTTTATTCTTACCTATGTTAACTCTTCATTTTGTTTCCTATCTGTTTCCCTTCGTTTTTGAAAGCATCTCAACCCCAATGCTGTTTGCTCTTATGACTAAAATATATTTCGCTCGGGACGACTTTCCTCTTATGTATACTGACTTTAAAAGGTCTATGCATTAAATTATTAACTTTTGCGTTGTTTTTTAAATGGTAGTTTGTACTTTTAAAATCTCGTGATTTTAACAACTCGTTGGATCGTTTCAAACTCAATAGTTAAAGTACTCTCGGCTATTTATGTGTATCGCAATCAAACAACCCTCTCTCCTCCATCCTTCTTCTCCCATTACTTCCCACCCCTCTTATGTATTTTCAACAAAACGTTCCAAATTGATGTTTTCAAACAATATGGTATGAAACAAGTGAAAAGTATTCTTAAGAATATCAGACAACAAGAAAAACTGAATGGTAAAACTTGCATGTCAAAGAGAAATGTTTTATCCTCTATGGAGTAAAATTGTGCCATGGAAAGTCAATGATATAATTTTCTCTCGTTATTCGTATTCATCTCAATTGTTACGTATTTAAATTACAAACAAGCTGTTGCAACAAACAGAATTCCATTGGATTTTTCAAGTATACGCAAAAGCGTATCACTGCCGTAGCGGATCTGGAAGTTTATCTTTCGCTCAACCCATTTGAACGCAAATGTTAGTAAAGGGACAGATTAGCAGTAGTCATGTGATTTTTCGCCCTCTCCTCTTTCCTTTCTCAACTCATCCACTCACATGGGCAAAGAGAGAGAAAAATAAATTTCTAAACCCGCCTTTGTTGCACTGATGTGTCGAAAACAGAGCAGAGCTATTTGATAATTGACGTTAAATGACGAAAAGAAACGAAGCTTTTGAAAATGCTCGCCCAAAACAAATGTCCTCCTTCTGATCAGTTAACACGGATGTTACTGTTTCTTCTTCTCTCGCATACAAGATCTGCATTTTTATCGGATCGCATTATAAATTCTATTGTTTTCCTCTCGCATCGTTTAATATTTGTTTTGTTTGAATATTTGTTTCTCTCCTTTTAAAGATAAGTAAATAGTGACAATACAATTTTTAATTTTTTTAATGTAAGATCATTATCACTATAGACAGTGATTTGCAAAAAATTACTCAATATTTTTACTATCAATTAATGTATGAGTATTTTTTTAATAAAATGTAAAAATATTTTGGACAGAAACTATGAACTGCTTAGACAATTTTACATTTCGCTCCTTACCAAATAAATGTTTTGAATATTTTAAAATTTTATTACCTAGGAACAAATTTTATTTCAGTTGTAACGTGACATTTATCCATGAAGTAGTATTACTTTACATGTTATCTGATTTATCTACTTAATAAAATGATCTTTTGTTTTTATTTTGCAATAAATTGATCAAATCTGAACATAACGCTGTCTGCCAAATGGAACTGTTTCAAATACTCATGTTTTCAGGGATAAACAATTTAACTCAACACTGCCTAAAAAAGATCAGGAATTTTTGTTGAAGCTAATGTCAGGAAACTTCACTGCCTCTATGTACATAGAATTTCGGCCGGTTTAATTAGAGTTTAGAGAATGCAATTTCAAACTGCAAAACGCACTTGTGCAAAAAACGACATTCGAATCTCCAGTGATTTGGGCCTATGATTGAGTTTGGTTTCGAAAACAACCATGGACCTTAAATCTGAGTGAATTCTATCCAGCCTAAATTGACCAAAAGTCTAAAACCTCTCGAAATATTCTAAAAATAGATATATACAGTAGAGTCTCGATTATCCGCGCCTCGGTTATCCGTGATTCGGATTATCCGCGGTTTGTGGAGCGGACCTTTTTTTTGTTTTTAAACTTTTTCTATTTTTTTTGAAAGTGACCTGGACCGAAAAGAGAAAGTCGGGGGGAAAGTCATTCCTCTCCTCTTTGGAAAATCCATATTTCTATTTGATCCATCCAATTAATTAAATTATGTTCTAATGCATGGCAAGTGTCTTTACTGATTCCTTTAAAATACAGTCTGTCCGATGACTTTTTCCAGCCGAGTTGCGTAGATTTGGATTATCCGCGGTACCTCCGGTCCCAATTATAGCGGATAGTCGAGACTCTACTGTATATATTTTTAAATCATAGTTCCGTGGTACTATATCTGCCTCGATGCTTGCTGCCATTTCACATTTCCCAACAAAAATATAAAACTAGAATTTTGAAAACCGGGGGGGGGACTGAAATTAAAATTACTATACACGCAAAAAATCAAGCCAATGCAAACCTCAATAGCAGGTGGAGTTTCTTACCATTGGATTTTCATTTGCTTCTCAATTTCTTATTTATTCTCTAACTTTTGGGTGTCAGAGGAAAATATGGACATAGTAACCGGTTCACGTTGATACCTGAGCCTGCAAACCATGAACGGAGGTTTGGCTGAGTTGTAATTTTTTTTTTTTTTTTTTTTTTTTGCAAACTCCTCAATCCTCTCTTTTGACCACGGTAATTTTCCAAATACCCGATTGTTTTGTGCGTTGTTGAATGACGCTTATTTTTTGTGCACTCGAGTTTTTTTTTCATCGATTGAAATCAGACCTATACTCTGAAAACCATATCATTTTCGATACCATCCCAACATTTAGAAATGATCATCGCTGCCGAAAATATATCAGAGATTTCTACTGTGTGTAAAAATAACATGTGTCTCTGTTCCTCGTCATTTTGTTAGGCTTTACACTCCTTATCCTATCGTAGACTTTACCGGCCGAATATTCTCTCGCTTCATCCAAAACCCACCCGGAGTGGAATTGCAATAAGTTCATTCCAAAACAAAGAACGAGGCTTTAATCCTCTTTATTATTTATAAGGATTTTATTAATTTATTTTCAGCTTGACCCTGTAAGATTTGTCTCTCAGAAAATCAATCCCGATTCCAAGATTATTGGTGTTAAAGGTTACTTTATAAAGTACCTCGGAATGTAATATCTTTACTATGTACATTTTTAAAATGTTGCGGAAATTAATAAAATTGTGTAAAAACTAAAATATTTCTGTTTCCTTTACTTATATTTATTTTTGGGACTTGCTCTCTCTACTCTCCAGCTTTGACTTACATATTATTTATGAAGGAGGCGGAAGCTTTGCAAGGACACGGAGGTTCTCTTCATATCGCTCATGTACTTCGCGGTTCCAGGATTATTTCGATGTGTGTATCATCCTTATTCTCATATTTTAAGCCCTCTCACATCATCCAAATGAATTCAGAGGCGTCAGGTTCAACTTCGCAACATCACATCATCCATTCAAACCCGCAAAAAGGTTGACCCATTGTAAATTCACAATGCATCCCTCGAATCGATTTTTTACTTGGGTTGAAATGTACGAAATTCAGCGCTGGTAGATATCACGGCCTTGCTTGAATTGCGAAGTGTGATTTCAGATAGCTCTGATATATCCACAAACAAAACACGAATCATGGACAACACTAAAATAATGAATACATTTAACTTAACTACCTTAACTTCGCATTTCTTCTCCCGATAATTTTTTCTGATGAAGTCAAAGGAGCTCTTGTTCTGATTTAACTCTTTGTTTCCCGAGTTTAGTATGGGAAGCTAGAATTTCGTGACAAGATGAAAAAAGGCTCTCATTCCATATAAAATCCAATTTATTAAAAAAAAACATAATTACAAAATACACTGTAAGCTTGAAAAAAAGCTCATATATCTTTTAGAATCCAATCACTGCTCATAATATGAAAGATTATTAACGATTATTATATTGAAAGTCCTGAACGTCAGAACTTATTTCAGGAATAACCAAACCGTCGCACATTGGACCAAAATGTGGTTCTTTTTGGACCAGAAAAGTGTAGTTTTTTGCTTCACAGATGTTTTATAGTCGTTGATTTCATCTCAGAAAGTATGTAATCGGACTCATTTCTCAGCTATTTATTAATTGCTTGTAACCTTGATTCTTTTTAATTTATTTTTTTTTAAATTTTTTTATTTTTGTCCAAGAAATAGCATACTTTGGCCTACTGTGCCCCGTTCATCAATCTAATCCTAAGAGCTTACACAAACTCTTCTTGGCCCTTATCTCTAGCTGATAAATATTCCTAGCAGTACCACCGACGAATTAAAGATTGTCGCGAGATTTTCACGAGCTAAGTTTCGCCTTCAAGGTTCTGGTTCGGCCACTCTTCATACTCCTCACATCTTGCAGGTGAGAGATCAGTGCGGGTGGGGCGGGAAAGCCGTTGCAGATCAGTCCCACACTCACACCTATAGCTGAAAATGTGTGAAAATATCGCGACAATCTTTAATTCGTCGATAGTACATGGCAAAACGTGCAATAAGGGAAAGTCGCCGGTGGGTCCATTTAAACCCATGAAAAATCAGTGGCGGATCCAGCCCTCGCGAACGGGGGGGCGAATTTTGGATTTTCGCCCCTAAATGACCCCTTTTCTTGTTTTCGCTCTTGCTTTTCCCCTTCCTCTCCCGTCTTTTCCCACTTATTGGATTGAACGGGAGGGGCGATCGCCCCCTTCGCCCCCCCCTGTATCCGCCAATGTGAAAAATATTGAGCTGTGGGGTGCGCGGTTGAAATCCTCGAACGCGACCTTTTTCATGGGTTTAAATGGACAAACTTCAAAAATTTACAATCAATATTTGAAATCTCCAACAGTCATCTTGTCAGATATAGTCAGCTACACCAAAATGCTTTCTTATGATGCTTTAGAAGCTGCCTTTTGTTGAACTTTCATCTGCACTCATTGTGATCCGAAGAGAGCACCAAGGTTCTTCTCAAACTATCCATTTTAAAGGATTCAGCCAGGTTTGATATCAGTCGTGTCTTGATTCCTTATAGAATTCTTCTCCGGTAGTTCTGCCGAAGAATCCTCCTGAGCAGAGTTTGATTTCCGTGTCAAGAACAACGATGGCATTGGTAAATTCTGAAAATGACGACACTCAATCAATGATCACTGACAAATTTAATGAACGGTCATGCACTGAAAAAACGGAAAAAACACTTTGGTAGCGCTGACAAAACCTTTGGTAGAAAAATGACCCAGCAAAAGACTTCAGTCGGGCCAACCAAATTTTTTATTCACCCAGCAAAATCTTTTTAGTTAAGCGTAAAGAACCTTTGGTTGGCTCAACTAAAGTCTTTTGCTGGGTCATTTTTCTACCAAAGGTTTTGTCAGCGCTACCAAAGTGTTTTTTTTTTCTGTTTTTTCTGTGTGGGTGGATCCAGCAATTTGGCAACCATGAATTCATCGTATTTGAACGTATGAGAAACAATCGATTCTTGAGGGGGCCATGGCCCTATCACCAATCGATTGTTTCTCATGCATTTAAATGGGAATGATACGCAGTTGCCAGATTGCTGGAACCACCTTTGTGAACGGTGTAACCGGTGAAAGGAACAAATAAATTAAATCATTCCTTCAGGGACCAAGCCCGAAAACGAGTGCTCGTTTCTTTAAATCCTTTTCTCGTGGTTTCCATCAATTATATTATTAGTATAAGAGACCGAGTGCAATTTTACTGACAAGGTTGGCTACAATTTTAAAAACAAAGAACTACAGTTTCTATACTTTGAAAATGTGTAGCTCAAAAATCAGAGGGAAAGTATTTCCAGATCTATATTTTTAGGGGGAAAAGTCTTATTTTGTTTAAAAAATTGGCTCTGCGATGTCCTGATATCAAACCCATAATACCCTGTAGTATATGTATGTACCGAGAGTAACGTTGAATAGTGGATATTTCAACTTAGAAATAAGTCATCCAGATATTCAATATAATACATTGTTTTAGTCGTATCGATTGCTTTCCGAGGGCCTCTGGTTCCAAACAAACTCTGGTTCAATGTAATTTCCCCATAAGCGAACTTTTGAACGGAAATTTAGGGCATTAAATTAAACAATTAATACGACCTTTTTGCGATTATGAATTTTACGTCCTCGAAAATGCTTAATTATGCCTGGTTCCTTGACTAAAACTGCCGAAATCAATAAGATAATACAGATTAAATGTTGCATTTGTAGGTTAGAATCGCCCGAAATCCCGCCAATTCCACAACAACAACAATAACATTTGGGTGATTCCAACCTCCAAATGCATCGTTTTATCTGTAATATCTTGTTGATTTTGGCAGTTTTACGGATGGAACCAGGCAAAATTAAGCATTTTCGAGGACGCAGAATTCATAATCGCAAAAAGGTCGTATAAATTGTTTGATTTAATAGTCTAAATTTCCGTTCAAAAACCGCTTATGGGGAAAATGCATTGAATCGGAGTTTGTTTGTAACCAGAGGCCCTAGGATGGCAATCGATACGATATATCGTTCTACTAAAACAGTCTATTTGCCGGAACAGTTGCAAATACAGTAACACACCTTGAATCAAAACGCCTCTCAAGGCGTTTTGGTTCTTTCTCAATTTCTTGAGGAAGTCTCACGGGATTTTCAAGTAAAAATAGGCATAAGTTGGTGAAGAGACGTTTTATAAAAACTCACTGTTTTCTTCTCCAGATCAATCATAAGGATATAATTTCAAGGTAGCTCTTGAACTAAAGTCACGATCTTTTAAGACTTGTCCGCGGTAAGAATCTCTGAATTGCATTTTTTCTAAGTCGACTCAAGTCTCTGCTCGAGTATTTCTCAAGTCCAGTGGCGGCTCGTGAAATGGAATTTTCGATGTCCCTTCCATTTCTAACTATGCAAAATTATCGATTCCTTACGGGTTCAATTGCACCCCCAGACGACCGATACTTTTCTATAGTTTTAAATGGAGTAGACATCGATATACGTATTGCATTTCACGAGCCATAGACTGCATCAAAGAGATCTCAAGTAAATTCTCTGAATGGGTCTGTTGCAAACTTTTGCTACAGCGATAAAAAGTGTTTACTCCATTGTAAAATCGCCTGAAAAGTCCATTGGTGGCATCATAAAGTCAATAAATACAATATTAAACTCACAAGAGGCGTTTATCGAAATCCAAGATGGCGGCAAAATATCGAGGAATCTGAATGTATGCACCGTGATCATCCAAGGATTGCCAACTTTGACAACCTCACTGCAGGTAGAGGTTATGTGTTTATTTACGTTGCGATTGGTTGTGATGGATATTGTGAGGTTGGCTATCCTTGAATGTTTGTGGTGCATGCATACAGATTGCTCGATATTTTGCCGCCGTCTTGGATTTCATTAAATGCATTTTGTGAGTTTATTGTTGCATTTCATTGCTTTCTGATGCCATCATTGGACTTTTCAGGCGATTTTACATAAGATTGCACACTCTATAGCGCTGTAGCAAAAGTTTGCAACAGACCCATTGCACCCTTCGAGACTAATTGGTTTGTTTGATATTTTAAACGCAACCTTAATCACCATCTCCTATTAGATTTTATGCCTCTCCGCAGTATCACCTGGAATCAGCGGCTCGTGCAATGTGGCAATGATGTATTCTCTCCATTTAAACCTATGTAAAACGATCGATCTTCAGGAGGTGAATTGCACCCCCAATACTACTTCGATACTTTTGCATAGTTTTAAATGGCAAATAAGCATGGTTGTCAAATTGCACGAGCCGCCACTGCCTGGAATATTCCTCACGGTCATCAAACCAAAATCTAAGAGGACTCCTCGCAAAAGGAAGAGTATATTATCGGTTACTAAATGATTTGTTTGTTTCGTCAAAGTACTTTCTGATATATTTAATTAGAAGTCAGGGAATGCTCAAGGTTTATTTCCTTACTTAAAGACGAGAATTTTCTTTAAAAATTCCAGAAAGTACCTGGACGAAATATTTAAATGTAGAAAAATCTATGCAAAAAAGTAGTTCAAATGTATTTAAATGTTCAGATATACTCCTCTCCGTGCGGACGTACAAGCTGCGATGCTTCCGTGAATAGATTTTACATTAACTAAATCTAAAAAAGGTTTTTTCTCTTTCTTCCCAGAAATAGGTATGACTGTGCTTAGTTTTTGTCTCCATAGGACGAGAAAATAAGAAAGAAGTGAGACTAGCTTTTTTTAAAAGAAATATAATAATAGAAAACGGAAGAGGCCGCTAGGCCGCCAGCTGCTTGATCCTTGATCTGTCGTTTTATCAACGCCTAATTTTAGTCGTCATGGTTTTCCTTGATTTTTTATTCCTCCCTTGTCTTGGCGTGGCGTGGCGTGGCGCGGCGCGTCCCTCCTTTCATTCTCTTATTTATTATTCGGAGGAAATTTTAGTCTTGACCTCGCTCCTTTTTCATCTTTTGAACGAAGCTACACGTTTCACTGAAGAAAACACGGCAAATACATCATTGGTAATAAACTGTTCTTTTAAAAGTTATTCTTCATTCAATTATTCTGCGGGACTTAATTAAGGAAGAGTTTTTTTACAACGTTTTGGAAATGCTCAGTGGCGAAACGTGCAATCTGACAACGTTGCATTTGACTCATTCAAAAACACAAAAAATGTCGATCTATCAGGGATCGATGATGATCGATCTTTTTTTATGGTTACAAATTGACACATAATGTCGCATTGCCAGTTATCACACCTCGCTACTGGGGCCGATTGGCGCCGAAATAAATTAATAAAAGTAAGCTAATTAGCATATTCGCGGCGAAAATTCTCGATTCAAAAATTGTGCGCTTGTGAAAATGAGTTGGTATGTATCCAGTTTAAATTCCTGAACCTGGCGGGCAAAGCCATGTTATCATATTAGTCCAGGTATAAATATAATACTAACCCCGTGATAACTGTCGATGGTCGTTTTTATGGACGATACGGAAGTGACTTGACCTTGCTTGTACAACTCCCATCTATGAATATTCAATGCCTCTTGTAGGCGGATTGAACTTCGGGTGACATGATGAGTGTCAAGAGTACGAATTCTATATGACCTAAACTCACAAAAATAAAAACTATCATTACGACCTAAATTCACAAAAATAAAAACTATCATCAAGTGAAAGAATTGATTATTAATAAATTCTGAAAACCGCAATGCATGCAAGAACAGGGCATTGATAAAAAGAGAATGTCGAAAAATACCGGCCTTCATTTAATTATAAGGATGGAAATCTTGAAGAAATTCACTTTCGGTAAGGGAATAATTTCAGCACTCGAGAAAAATTGTGGCGCCATAAAACTTTAATTCCTTTCTCAATTATTCCTTCACTTTCAAACTTTAGGAGGATCAGGGGCATACTAAATTGGCCACGATTTGAAAAAGCGAGATGAAACCTAAAATGCTTTTTTCGAGGCAAAGTGATAAAGTTAAAATCAAAAAAGAAGTTTTCAAATTGTTGCGTATTTGACCATAAATTGTGCTTTTACCGACTAATAAGGGATTTATATCGCTTTTTAAATGGACCGTCCAGAACTACTGAAAGACATAATCCTATTTTAGTCATAATAATATACATTAATATTTAAACTTTTGGTTCAGCGCTGAGTTTTGGAATCTCATAAAAGACACTCAAAACGGCAGCTTTGGCACTAGTCTATGGCTCCCTGCATAAAGGAACCAACACATATATAGGAAGTCAAAAGCAATTCGTTTTTTTTTCTGAAAAGAAGTCGCCCAATTGGCATTGACGGATTCAGCAGTCTGGCGACAGTGTATTCTTCCCATTTGACTGTATGAGAAATAATCGATTTGTCACGGGCTTATAGCCCCTTCAAGAATCAATTATATATCATGCATTCAGATGGGTAGAATGCGCAGTTTCTGGATTGCTAGATCCGTATATGCCAATAATTGGTGTAATCTCTAGGACTATACTTTCTTTTACATACTTACAAGTAAGAGATGATTAGTTTGCGGTATCAGACTGGCAATCTATTGAGCATTGGCAGTACATTAACGTATTTTCTGTCAATACTTACCTTAAGAATATTTGATGGTATCTCAGGATGTGACCCTGATCCCTGAAACAACGAGCCAGTCCCGAAAGGGATGCCTGATGATCGTTTTTGAGCCTAAGAGATTTTTCATAATATCGCACAGCTTCTGGGATCCTTTCTGGAATGCAAAACACAAATAATTAGTATCGAAGTGCTCCACTGATACATTCTGAGCTCGAATAATTCTTGGTACGGATCCTTTGCACAACTTAACCCTTATAGTAACTGATTCAGGTTGCCAGAAGATATCAAAGCTATAACTCACTCAAAGTTGGTAATCAAATGTTTGTATTCCGTGGTATTCATTTTGCGTATCCTAGAAGGCGCTCAATGAAAAATTATGTCGTAAATGTCAACAATTTGGAGTAGCTTTTACTGTCAATGAGAGGTCGAGTTACGAGTGTCAATAACTCGGGTGTGGTATTAAAAGGGTTAAAAATACTGGGTCTACAATGCCGCCCAAACAGTGGCAAGAACTCGTGCTTTTCGTGTTCCTTGTGATACAGTGCCTAGACTGAAAATTATTCGATATCAAGTTTAAGTTTCTACATTTCAAAGCGTGCTACTACTAATTGCTGATATGAGGCTTTTATCTTTTCCTAAGCACCATTCAATTTTATAAGACATAAGTATTTCTGAGGGCCGATCATTTACTTCATCGTTAAACCGATCGATAAGACTGTCTATGAGTGGTGCTATTGGTCGAAAATTGTAAAACTTGGCTGTTGCTATGGTAACCATCGTTAAGAGTCTCGTTTTATAAAGGCTACTCATAAGTAACCTTTAAAAAACGGACACTATAACGATGGTTACCATAGCAACAGCCAAGTTTTACAATTTTCGACCAATAGCATCACTCATAGACAGTCTAATCGATCGGTTTAACGATGAAGTAAATGATCGGCCCTCAGATTTATTTATTGAAACGGAAGAGATTTTGATTTCATAAAAAATAATTAGAAACAAAAAACTCCCCCACCCCCCAAAAAAAAAACAACTTGAAACATACTCGTACCTATACTGTCACTTAGTTTTGAAAATATGTAAACTGTTAAAGTTAAAACATTCACTCTAGCAATGGGTCTGATGCAAGCTTTTGCTACAACGATTAAGAGAGTTTAATCCAATGTAAAATCGCGTGAAAAGTCCATTGGTGGCATCAGAAAGTCATAAAATGCAATAATAAACTCAGATGAGGCGTTTAATGAAATCCAAGATGGCGAAGAAATATCGAGCAATTTGTATGCGTACACCACGAACATCCAAGGATAGCCAACCTCACAATATCGATCACAACCAATCACAACGTAAACAAACACATAACCTCGACCTCCAGTGAGGTTGTCAAAGTTGGCCGTCCTTGCATGTTCCTGGTGCGTGCATACAAAGTGCTCGATATTTCTCCGCCATCTTGGATTTCATTAAACGCCTCTTGTGAGTTTATTATTGCATTTTATGACTTTCTGATGCCACCAATGAACTGTTCAGGGGATTTTACATTCGATTTCACACTCTTAATCGTTGTAGCAAAAGTTTGCAACAGACCCATTATTTATGTGACTTGTGATAACCTTAAGATTCGAGGTGCATCATTCAAACACTCTTCAATACATGTATTTATGTAAATCAATTCTCGTTGACTTACTAAAGTTATCAAGACAATGCTTTGATCTCAGGCAGGGGATGTAATTATTGAAAATTATTATCTTGGTCAAAGCTTAGAAGGTCCATGGAAAAAATTTACATAGCATGCGTTAAAAAAAGGAACTAGCTAAAATGATAAAGGATAGACACCAAACCATAAATCGACTGATGAAAACAAACTCATTCTTGCAATATTCGGCCGTTGCCGGAATTTTTGCCCAAACTCTATATTATTCTCGTGCGTAAGATAGACAAAGCCAATTTATGTTCAACGCTCGTGAAAATTATTTTAAAAACGTTTTGTCTTCTTCCAGAATATATGAAGTTACATGCAATCATTACCACTCGTTTGGCAATAAATCACATCACTGAGCACTGAGTCACAGAACCTTTGGGAGGCTTGTGCATGTATGTCTATTCCAGTATGTTACGTTTCATGGTTCGTTTAGTCGCAAAAGGCACTTCTGTAAAACTGAATACACAATGCATGGAGCATGGAAAAGAAGGGGGGTGAAAACGGTAGCTTACGATTTTTCCGAAGCCAGCCTGCATAATAAGCCAAGTACTCTGGATTGGAAGGGTGAAGTCGGGCGACTTGATGTAAAAGACGGCCGACTATCGGGCCAGAATGGATTTTGGCCAATAGTAAATAAGCTTGTGTGTACCCTGAATTGAGCCTTAAACATTTCTCCAGCATCCATTTGGCATCCTCGGATCTATTCAATTTCCTAAAATTTACAAATCGTATTAATAAATCATTCATAAACGAGAAAGCAAACAACGCGGAAAAAAAAAGAATGGTGTAATTTACCATTCGAATAGCTGATTTTGGCCCCTACCAGAGTTAAGATAAACTTGACCAGAGGTATGGAACATCTAACCAGGAATTAGGTCAATTTTACTTGATACCTGGTCAAATGTTCCATAACTCTGGTCAAGTTTATCTTAACTCTGGTAGGGGCCAAAATCAGCTATGCGAATGGTAAATTAAACCATTCTTTTTTTCCCGTGAAAGAGGGCATATGCGTTAGGGTGGGCCGAAAAACATCGTTTTTCGAATTAGACAAAGGTCATCCATGGATATGGTTACACTTGTCGAGCTTTAAACGTACGCCAAATTTGCGCTCAAAATTTTGACGTCTTCAGGTTCCGCACAGTGGTCAAAAATCGCGATTTTTCGAAAAAAAATTTTGTGTGCAATTTTGCAACCTGTGGTTAGCGAACCATTCAGAAACACTCAATCCCGACAAAAATAGTTACTCTAGTCAATAATGAAGGCCCTCACAAAATTTGAGCGCATTCGGAGGTCATCTTCAGGTTCCGCAAGCGCTTTTTATGCGAAGACTGGCATTACGGCGAAAATTGACCGAATCAAAGGTATTCCTACACTGCACTGAGTTGTGCCCTCTTTAAACGCTGCAAACTCAATTGACCCGACAAGTATGTCCTAAAGGAGTGACTAAGGATTGCATGAACAAAAATTGGACGAGATTAAAGCATATTATCAGGTTCCGCAAATACATATTTCGAAATTAAACAGTAAATTAAACGTCGAAATTTCCGACGGACAATACCCGCGCGATTAGGCTGGGCCGAAAAAACCGAATTTAGGATTTCGAAAACGCTGCAGCAAAATAAAGTTGCTTTAGGTGGTCCTAGAGACGCGTGTAAAATTGCAGCCCGGAAAAACAATTTTTACTATCGCCGAAACGCCTTTGAAATTTCGTCAATTTCGCGAAAAAAGCCAAAATTTCACTATTTTAGACAATTTGGCAACCGTGTTTTGAGGTCGATATTCACCGGTATTTTGCCGCACTCCAGCTCTAATATACTTGTCATCAACTTACTTTTGCTTATTTTGAGGTTTGGTGCCCCCTAACCCCCTTCTCAAAGGTCCTAAAAATCGCTGAAAATTCCGAAAAAAACTCCGATTCTGAGAAATGTTTAGGAACTGCCAAAGGATTCTAAAAATGATAATAACGGATATGTATATCCGGTTTTATGTTAATAGTGGGGTGGCTCAAAAAAAAAAAAAAAAAAAAAAAAAAAAAAAAAAAAAAAAAAAACTGTTCAATTCCATTTAAAATAATGTAAGTATATTAGGCTAGAGACGCATCTAAAGAAAAACAAATAAAATCTAAAGGCTTCCCTGCTTTAAGCACACTGAGTACTTTATCGAGTACCTCATTTCCTCACTACAAAGCATCGACATTTAGACACTTTTAATCGTACATTCCCGATGTATGGGCGCATGATTATTGATTGATTTTAACGCAAGATGGTCCAGTATAATTTGCAAGCAGCATATAGAATAGTATTCTGGAAATTGATTTGTGCGAGTGAATATAGAGGGCCCGTACGTCATATCTGCCGAACCCACATTAACTCATGAGACATATATTTTATGCATTCCAATATATCTAGGCAGGTATGACACCGAGCCCTCACCATATAATATCGCGGTCAGAACAACCTTACTCAAGAATGAATACCTATCCGGTGATAGCATGGAAAACTAACTTCATATGGAATTCGAAATCGTTATTTACGTCTACATAAAACGCCTTCATTACGCAGAGTATGCAAAAACGTTACCGAAAAGCCGGAATAGTTGCACGAGTTGATCATGCCTGTTGAAGGGGCTTTGTAGTTGTTACTTGATCAACATAATATGTACTATGTTACAGTTCTTTTTAGCGTGTCTGGTGTGGGTGAGGCTTGCTTTTATTTTAGTTTTTTTAGTGACCAAGTTTGACTAAAAAAAAAGGCAATTTCAGAAAATGACTACCGACATCATCTAAACGGATTGAAAAATCCCCTGTTTGTTTGGAAGAACCTTGAAACCTGTAGTTTAATGGATCCGTTGCATACTTTTGCCAAAGCGTCATGGTGGGGGGGGGGGGTCCATTCTGGTGTAAAATAACTTGAAAATCATATTGAGAGCAGCAAAAAGTCTGAAAATCCACAACCCACGAAAAGCGTTTTATGGAAAGCGACGATGGTGGACGAATGGGTGAAACAATCTTGCATGCATGAAACACGAGAAGCAAAGGTGGTCGACAACGGCATTCGCGGTGAAGAAAGTAGTCGCTCGGCGTTTCCTTTTCGGAATTCCGGGAAAATCGACACAAAACATGATATATTCACCATAATCACTAATAATAACGAGGAAGTAAACCCGAAAAAAAACACACAGAATTACATAAAATGTAAGTACTATGAGGAAGTAAGATGTTTGTTTACATTCTAACCAAAACCAACAATATAAATTGCCGTCGTCGGCCATCTTTTGGTGCTCGTATGGTGCATGCATGCAGGGTTGATTAGCACATTTGACCGCCATCTTAGGCCTTCCTTAAAATGCCGAAACTGTGGGTTTATGAGTGGATTTTGAGAATTGTTGATGCTTTTAAAGTGACTTTACATGAGAATCAACCCTCCTTAACGCTGTAGCAAAAGTATGCAACAGACCCATTCAAAGACACTTAGAATTGAGACGGCTGATCTTACCTATAAACATGGCCCAAATTATAATGGGCGTTCACGTGCCCAGGATTCGAGCGAATGGCTGATATAAAGTGAGCCTCTGCTTGAGAAGCGCTTTTCATGAGAGTTCCAAGGTTATTGTGCGCACTTGCGTATGATGGCCAAAGTCTGCAAGCAAATTTTGTTAGGAGATGTATAAAGACATCGGAAAGCTGGTATAATCACAGTAATAAGCTGAACTTTTCTGATTGGTGGATATAGCAACACGTGCTGGAACTTCAGATTTTTCTAGGTATGACCACGGACTATTCAATATACAGCAAACAGAAAATGTAATTGGTCCGATTACCATAATGGTGACGGTTTTTGGCTACTGATGACCAGTCAGATGATTGGGTGAAACTATTAATTAGTACAACGCATGCTTGAATTTAAATTTAAAATTTACTTGAAGTTTTTTTTTTTTTGCTGCACCTAATGTGTGAAAAGTTTATTGTCTTGTTTTGCAGCTGCGAAAATCAGCCACCGTATGATGGTAAACCTTACGAATTACTTTTTCCCCATGCAATCCGGTCAAAAGTGAACAAGAGCTTGTGAAAGCGTGAGTGCGTGAAAATTGACGAATCAGTTGCTATCCGTGCATTAGTGTATTAAATTTGAATTATTCAAATGCGGGGTCTACATTCAATATCGAATCACGAAAACCGCCAATATTTGCACGTTATTCAGCTACTTTAGAGAGATTTTGAGCGGATTATTTTTCGGTGATTTCTCAACAAATTTGGTTGTCTTTTACGGATAAAATTTAATTTTTAGGACAATCTATATAAATTGTGTAAAATTGCGAGAAAATGTGTTTAAACGAAAGGTGGAAAGCTTAAATTAAATCATTTAATAAATATTCATACGTGTTTATTCATTTTGAAGTTGGTTGTTTTTCCTTGTTTATCGCAGAATAGCTCCAGTAGAGTCGCGTTCTATTTGGCAACATCACAAGTTTCCCATTTAAACGCTTGCAAAATATCGATTTGAAGGAATGCACGGTGCACCTCCAATACCTCGATCTTTTCCATGCGTTTAAATGGACAGAATGCCGCGTTGCCTATGATTGCACGCGACGCCATTGAATAGCTCAAAAGTCCAATTTATAGGTGGAACAATGGAACATGCAATACAATTTGGCAAGGTAGCATTTTTCTAATATAAACTCATGCCAAAAGTTAAAATTCAAGCAGATTCATCACAAACCCTTACATTCGATATTTTCTATTGGCTTCAATGGACTCAATGCAAAGTTGCCAGCTCGCACGATGTGTTAGTGATTGCTAACTTACCTCAAAGCTTCAGAGTAATGGTATCTTGCCAAAAGAGGATTTCCGCTGTCTCGCTGGAAATTTGCCCAATTGTAATGCATTTTTGCGTTCTGGGGTAGAGCTTTAAGGCCGGCTCTGAAATTAAAAGGCAGAAAATAAGTGACACAACTCTCTCTCCATTTTGAGAAGAAAATTTTCTTGTTCCAAGAGGTCAGATACATTCATATAACAAAATGTATGGCTCAAATACGCGCCGCACTTTCCGTTTTTGACTTTTCTTGATTATAATCCTTGACAAGGAAATTTTAATGAAAAAATTAATTACATTTTATTGCCAGAGTATAATAGGACGTAAGTTAGGGATACTGCATATTCAACCTCTTTTCCGTTTCCTTTCAGAAATGAGTCTATCTTTTTATGTCACATTGGTTTTAGCCAAGGAAAAAAATAATTTTGATCTACACTCATAAGAAAGTATGATAAATTGGGTTCTAACGTAGAGAATATTTTCGAATAATTATCATCCATGTACAAAAAGAGTGGTAAAATGTACGATGAAACAAACGAACCTTGACAGCGTTTCTCTGGATTTCCAGTCTTTATTGCGGATCAAAGTTCTCGCAGCAAATAGGACAAGTAGAACAAAAAAAGATGAAAGAATGATATTTCTACTTTGAGGATACCAATTACTGAGCAGCTGAGCTCCATAGATTACCAGAAGAACAACACCCATACTGTAAAAAGACATGTGAATCAAAATAATTTTAGCAATGTATTGGTCACGTGGTAACAAGTCAATGATAAGCTTACATAATTATTAAAGCCTTTGGTCATTGGCTTTTATGACGTCCAGCTTTCATGAAAAAAGCACGGTATAGTTATAACCATC
Source organism: Trialeurodes vaporariorum (assembly GCA_011764245.1). Lineage (NCBI taxonomy): Eukaryota > Metazoa > Arthropoda > Insecta > Hemiptera > Aleyrodidae > Trialeurodes > Trialeurodes vaporariorum. Next base: position 9,585,649 of record VMOF01000111.1, on the reverse strand, counting down.
ATGCCCATTGCAGATTTTGGCACCAGCCAGAAAAAATGATAGAGTTCACCAGAGTACAGTAAACTGTACCATGACTTTCAAAAGAAAGTACTTTCATCGAAATTGTCCGTGATGAAGTTTTATTTTATTTTCCATATCGTTTAAAGTTTTTTAGGCATAATATTACAAGTGGCAAAAGTGTGAAACTGTATGAAATACCTAAAAACCGTGAAAATTCGCAAATTAGTCGCGAAATGAAATATTGAAAATTTCTATCTGGATGATTTCTTTTGAAAGCCATAGTCCCGGATATCAGGTAAAGTAAGCAGTCGGTTATTCTATAATTTTACCACAAGTTACGTTGCATTTTCCATACTCTGGAGACGTGTATCATAGTCTTTGGCTGGTGCTAAAATCTGCTATGTTTGGTTACTTGTACCGTGTTGTCAAATGCGCAATTCATAAAATGCTATAATTTAGCCCGGCATACTTCTTTCTCAATGAATATTGCTAGTTTAGCAATATTTTTGCTAGATTAGCAATTCATACATCTCAATTTTTGCAATGTAAAGTGTATTCTCGATCTTAATCATTTTTTTGCAGTATTACCGCATTAATATTATTTTCTGAGTCAGCATAATATTGATCGGCAGTATTTAGATTCTGTAATAATATTTTATCAAAAACAATAGATATGAAACAAGTGCGAAGATAGCGGATTGACAGGACCGTGTCAACGACTATTATTCACCGCAATAATTACCTTTCGAGCCCTCTGCGTTCTTTGGGGTTATTTAAAATTAGACAGCTATCACAAATGGATGGATGTGACAGAGTCCTTTCAATTTCAACGCTGAACTCAACTGTCGATATCGTCCATCGTGCTAATGTCCCTCAGTCAAAGAGGGGGCGGTGAGATGTGTGGACTGTGGGGGTAGATAGAAGGGATCATTTAACGTGTACTTAAACAAAATAGAATATTTATCCCCGTCACTCGCCGTTGATGAACTCGGTGACGTAATGATAGATTGTCGCGTTTTAGATTCAATTTATCAGGCCGCGCGTCACCGTTCGACGAGCGACAAGCGACGCAGGGATATCCCGATAAACTTGTCAAACATGTCCGCGAATCCAGTTTCAGTGTGGATTTGCATGTTGATTACGTAATTACTATCTACCTGCTCTTATCCAAAGATTGTGATAGTCAGGAGGTAAATTCTATTAATACGCTTCTGGTCAGGATCAGTTGCCAGACCTTCTATTAATCTGAGGGGAAAAAAATACCGTAACGGTGGATTTGATGACGCAACCAGGGTCTCTATCATTTCCCCTTTACATATAACAGATGAAAAAGGATAGAGAGGGAGCTTTTGACCTCTTGTCCATCCTTGTCTAATATAGGTGTTTCAATAGAGGAGAGGGAAGGACAGAGAATCTCCCGTTGCACCACAGCTGTCCTACAGAAAGATATAATGGAGCAGTTGCACATACTTTTGCTGTAAGCTATTTAAAGATCGATTCAGACGTCAAAACTCGCAAAAATAACCATGGTAGTCCTACAAACTCACGAAATTCTACTCCCAAACTTACAAAATATGTTTAAATATGAGAGCGTAATGGTGGTGGAGGGCATACTACATATTAATGGGAGACTCCCATATTAATTTCGTCACACTTTCTATCATGGGAAAGAAGATTCACAGCAGAGCTGCCGATTTGCGTAGATTTAATGGCATTTTTAAATTCACCAATGATTCCACCGGTTGAGAAAAGATTACATTGTACAATTTAGTGTATGACTGTAATGCACGAAAATACTCTGATCTGTAATCTTTCCTCAATCGGTGGAAACGCCGTTAATCAAATAAAATATCCACAAGTTTTCAAAGTTATCGACGACTCTATACCGGATGAGAAAAGATAAAATACGGTAGTATTTTCGTGCATTTACAGTCATACACTGAACTAAACTCTGTAATCTTCTCTCAACCGGTGGAATCTTCGGTGAATTTCAAAATGCCATTAAATCTACACAAATCGGCAGCTCTGATTCACAGAGTAATTAGCAACCAGAGAAGTGATCCGCATCCAATTAATGGTACCCTAACCCTGACACCTGGTGACACCGGTGTCAAAGGAAAACCGTCACTTATTGGTCAATTCTTTATGAAGTTACAGTATTATTGTATGGAAATCTCCCATTATTACTGCTCTACGCCACAGTTATTAAGCTCTCGCAAATAAAAAAGCGTTTGATTATTGAGTTTAGGAGTGGATTTGGAAGTTTTTATGAGGCGGCCATCGTTATGTTTGGAGGTTTTATACCAGAATCAACTGTTAAATCTCGTACAGCAAGTATTTGCGATGTGCCTATTGCAGACAATATCGAGCTGCAATTTTTGAGATGGAATTGTGAATAGCGCTTTGTGGGGCTGAACGTTTCAAAAACGAAGGAATCTTCCAGAAACAATTCTACGAAAGTCAAAAACTATTTGAAGTTTCCCTCCACTCCGATTATATCCAATCGTAATCGTGCGGTTGGTTAGAGGATAATCAGAGAGATGACTTGCAATGATAGGGGGGGGGGGGTGTCCTCTAATCTTTTATGTGAATATTCTCAACCTGTTCCAAAATGATCTTCATTACAGCTCCGTTGTCTAAAACGTCCGACTCACCAGCAATAGACCTGAGGGGAAGCTTAGGGGGGTCCCGGCTTTCAACCTCCTTCCCCTTTAAGCCAAAAATTCACAGATCTTTCAACAGATTTTTGGAAGAAGAAAAAAGAAAGGAAAATAGCATCGATGAAGAATCAAATTTAACCCCCCCCCCCCCATGCATTCGGAGCGTTAACCCATCCCTTATAAAATGTCTGTACCAACTCCTTTCTACGACTGCATTCTTGAGGATTGAAGCACTACAAAGTAAGGATTCGAACCGGATCGCTAAAAAATTTTGAACCGAACCGAAACGTAAACCTTAATTTTCAAAATGGTCTGAACCCGAACCGAAACTCTACCGAAAATTGAGACAGTGCGAACCGATTAAAAAAAAAAAAAAAAAAAAAAAAAAAAAAAAAAAAAAAAAAAACGGTTCACAGAAGGTTCAAAACTTGAACCGTCAAATTTTGAACCGTTCAAATGACCGAGAAGCGACGATAAAATCGAGAGTCTTAAATTATTTTTGTAGAATCTTTTTGCGAAAGAACAATGTTTTTAAGAATCGATCTTCATTACTTTAGAACAGCCGGAAGCTGTGAAAGAAGAGAAATGTAGTCTGCCAGTTTGTTTCCGTCAGGATAGCTACACTGACTTAGCCAACAAAGGTGAAAAGCAGACATTTGAGGCGATACATACATTTGGATACGAAACAAAAAGCTTTGTCGCATTTTATTCCTCTAAACCCGTTCGTGAACCAAAAATTCTGCCGAACTGGCTTTGAACCGGTTCAGAAACCTAAAATTTTGCCGAACCAAACTGAACCGCGAACCGAGCCTCCACAAGAACCCTATCCAAACTGCGTACCGAAATTGTTTAAGCTGTCTGAACCTGAACCTTTTTTTCGCCGGTTCGATTCCCTGCCAAACTGATTTCGTGACTTAATATTTCGCCTGCCCGAATTGGCAACCTTATCATTGAGTGTTTTATTGCGACGATATTTCGCACGGCTCGGCAACAAGGCTGTCGTCTCTTGTTTGGATTTATCGGTTAAATCAGATTTACCGGCGGACCTGTTCTGAAAGACAAGCTAATCTGCTCAATAGGATTAAAGGCAGACTTCTATTTTCCACTCTCCCCCTTTGATAAGTTCACCGCTCTCAACGATTGTATTTGTTGTTCATCAGCACTCCCTTAACTATTTCAGGTGTTTGCTTTGTCGCGGACTGATTTTTTTGCCCCCCCCCCCACCTCTTACATTTTCTTTTATTTTTCTTCCTTGTTTGCACCGCCTCTCTTTCTCTCTCTCTCTTCTTATGTGAGGTATGACGAATGACGGAGGAAGGAGGAAGCTCTCTCTCTTCTTATGTGAGGTATGACGAATGACGGAGGAAGGAGGAAGGAGTCGGAGGTTAAGAGAACTTCTCCCTCTATACAAATAAACTCAACTGCAATGGAGGTTTGTGGCCGCTTATCACTTTATCAGCCGTTTGACGCAGGATATTGCCGGAAGAACTTTTGGGTACACTCAGCGCTGTTCGTAAATAGACTGTTGGGGCATGCATTCCACGGTCTCGGGTGTCACAGGGGCACAACTTTAAAACAAATTTACTACAGTTCAAAAAAGGAATTAACAGCAAAACACCCCATGATTAGAAAGAGCGCTGTTTCTAGATTAGAGCTCATACAAAGATTTTCAGAAAATATTCGTATTGAATTGATTGTGACCAAAAAAGCAATAAGGTAACTGGTGCAGTGGCGTCGCGTGCAATTCGGCAACAATGTATTCTATCCATTTAAACTCATGTAAAATATCGAATTCAGGGGGTTCACAGTGCACAAAGAAAATTCGATAGATTTAATGAGTTTAACCCTTAACTGCAGATGAGCCCAGATCTGGAACAATTACTTTGAAGCCTTATCTAAAAGTAGGGGACTTGAGTTGTACTGTCGCTGCATGGTGAGTCACATGTGGAACAGATACTAAACGAGTAAGAATTGTCGATTTTGTCCTAGAGCGCGCAACACACGATATAGAACGTGCAGAGTGGTTGAAAATAGCTCACTGAAAATCTGATAGAGATTTTCCGATTTTCATTGTTATGTTTGGGAGTAACGCAGGGGTACCATAGACAAAAAAAACAACTATTGAAACTTATTAACTTATTTTTTACTACTTTAATTTTTTTTTTGTTAGCCTGAAAACTTTATTTTCAGTTGCATGGATACCTAAATGCGGGTAAGGCCGTCTTTGGAACAATTAATATTCAGGCTCTTTATCATTGAAATATAATGGAAAGAATTTTTTCACTATTTTTCCCTGTCTCAAGGATCAAAATTGTACTGAAAAAAAATTATTTGATTGAAAACAAAAAAATCATGCAGTAAAGGGTTAAATGGAGCAGTTGCATTGTTGCCAGGTGGCACGCGACGCCACTGAACTGGTGTCACTCAATTTGAGCCTCTGTTAATTTTATTCTCTGAGTTGTTCAACAAGAAAACTCTGTGATTCTTGTAAAGATAAAAATTCGACAAAAATATGTGTTAAGAACGTCTTTTATCTGTATACCTACTTTGGCTGTATTTTCTAATCTCTCGCTATTGATCTTTAAAATGATATAAAAGAAGGTAACGGGTGTCACGCTGTCCACTTTTACACTTTAAAAACCAATTAAAGAAGATTTGTTTTTCTTTTCAGTTTATTTCATGAACTTCAGTGAAATTATCCCTAAATCAAGTTTTTTTTTACCAGATTTTTTAAGAAAACCTTATACAAGATGTATACCTGCGCTCAGGATTTGAAATCAACCCCCTTTTTTGATGCTGAGTGTGACAAAAATATTGAATTTTCCCCTTTTTTGGGATAAAACAGTTGATATCAACGAAATTTAAAATCAAAACTTTTTTTGAAGTGTAATTTTATGGTGTTCGTAGCTTCCTTATTTTATTTTATATTTTTTGTGGGGGTACTTTCGTTTTTGCAACAACAAAAAATAAAATAAAAACACTCTTACCCCCCCCCCCCCCAGGCTTACTTCTGCATGGAATGACCCTGTTATTGGTAGCGCGAGTGTGAAATTAAAGATCCAGGAATCCGATTGGTTTATTTGCTTATTTTATACGTGAAGCCTACGTCTGATAGAGGTCACTTTGGATTTTTCGCTAAATGGTTTCTTTGGGAGAGAATACATTTTGTTTCTTTAATGAGCCTTGTGCGTGACAGAGTTCTGACGAGTACTCACATGTTTACTCTGAAGAAACTATACAAAGAAGTTAACCCATATTATCCCAGAACTTTTTCGGTCACGGATTTTTATAAAAATCTCAAAAGTTGGTCATTTTGGTCCTAGAAACATGAGAAAATTGAAAAAAAAAAAAAAAAAAAAAATCCCATTCGCCGTTTGGTAATTATGGCATGGTGCGAAAACGCACCATCGGGATAATACGATGGCATTTGATCTTGCTCAAAAAGTGAGGTACAAATTTTTGGTGCGTTTTTGCACCATCGGGTAATGGGTTAATAGTTTCTATTTGATATATATGTGTGTGTTAACCCTTCAAAGGCCAGGTTTGTTTAAGAGCCCGCCGTACGTAAGGTAGTTAACTTTAAATTAATAAAAAAAAAGAACGACACAACACTGAAAAAACAAAGTTTAAGTAGAACCGAAGCAGCTTTTTGAAATAGCTTCGCAGAGTAAAAGTCCTAGCTCTACCAGAGCAAGTTGTGGTTGTCCTGAAGTATTACTTCGGTAGAGCCAAAGCAAGAAAAGAGGCTGTTACTCTAAAGAATTAGTGCTTTGGTACTCCTGCAACTTTCTCCGGTACAGATTGAACTTTTGCTCTACGAAGCTATTTTAAAAAGCTGCTTTGGCTGTACATAATATTAGTTTTTTCAGTGAAGTACTAATTCAAATAAATTAGAAACAAAAAACTAACTTGCTTGAATAAAATTTTCAAAGTCGGACGCGTTTCGCGCGAGCACGGCCGGGCATCATCAGCGACTTAACGCGTTTCGCGCGGGCACGGCCGATGTGTGTCGCTGATGATGCCCGGCAGCGGGCCGTGCCCGCGCGAAACGCGTCCGACCTTGAAAATTTTATTCGAACAAGTGAGTAGTTCGTTCCTAATTTATTTGAAGGTAGTTAACTGTTCATACTCGGGGAGTTGGATTTGCCTATACGATAAATTGAAGGCGCCGCGCCAGTCGGAACCTTATCTTGTATGAGTCTACAGTCTACATCTAGAATCGCGTTTTCTCGAAATCAAGATACTGGAACTTGTGAAATAGACTAAACGAGTATACGAGGGCTTGGCCCATAAGGGGTTAAACTAAATAGCGAATCGAATATATTGGTTTTTTCAGTTGGAAAAAAAAATGATGTTTTAAGGTGATTCTGCAGCGTTTAGTGTCGATTTCTGCCACCAGAGCGCTACCGTTCGATTAATGTCAAATTTCAGGGCGGGAATGATTTATATTTAAGAAAACGCAGTGGCGGCTCGTGCAATCTGGCAACTGTGCACTTTTGCCATTTAAACGTATGCAAAAAGATCGATACTGTGCCTCACCAAGTAATCGATTATTTTACACAGTTTTAAATGGAGGGAATCAATTGTTGCCACATTGCAGGAGCCGCCGCTGAGAAAACGGAGTGTCAGTTACCAGCTAATCATCTGGAAGAACAACACTGCAAAGTATCTAGTCAACAACTTCAAAAATAATGCTGTAAGTACAAAAAAATGGAATATCGCATTTCGATATAAGAATCGATTTGCGATATTCCATTTGTTGATACTTTCAGCCTTATTTTTGAAGTTATTGACGAGATATTTTGCAGAGACGTTCTTCCAGATGATTAGCTATAGTTACTGACACTCCGTTTTCTTAAATATAAATTACTCCCGCCCTGAAATTTGACATTAATCGAACGGTAGCGCTCTTGTGGCAGAAATCGGCACGAAACGCTGAAGAATCACCGCAAAGAATGGGTTTTTTTAATTAAAACTTACCTGGGAATGTAAAGGATCCTTTCAGCCACGACAAAGCCGACGGTCACAAATAAATTGCTTGCCGGTAAAAATGGAAGAACTGACATTAAACAGCCAAGCAGAAGTGGTGCGTGTCGCTGTTGCTGCAAAATTGTAATAACATCATATGAATTTCTTAATGTACTATGAATTTTAAAAGAAAGTGATCCTGATTGAAATCCTGAGTGTTAAATTGTTCTGTTGTTTTCAATTGCATTTTCTATTTTTCGTGTCTTACCATAAAAAGTCATTCTGTTAAGTTCTTGTAAACTCTTGAAAGCCGCAAAGTTGTTCAAAAGTTGTTCAAAGTTGTTGCCGGATTTAAAATGGTAAAAATTTCGACCAGGGTAGGTACTTTCTTTTAAAAGTCATAGTATACATACCGTCATCAAATGTAAGCTTTCCCGGATTAATTCCCCTGGATGTAATTAAACTACTTAGGTTTATTTAAGCTTCTTTGTCAATTAAAGTTTTTTTTTGTTTTTTTGTGTTTTTTTTGTTTTTTTGTTTTTGTTTTGTTTTTTTTCCTAATTTGAATTTTATCATTTGAATATCATGTAGCGACCTTCAAATATACTGTTTGAAAACTAAATTAAAAAATCTGACTGTTCCAATCCATAAGTTAGTTTCCTTTATTTCTCGGAGGGTGCTTAGCGTACATAATGCATGCATACATACGGGGGGGGTGGTACATCTGACTTTTGATATTGTTAGTTTTCTCTGCGCGAGAGGACAGTTTTAGACTTGAGAACGGTCTGATCGTTAGTTTTGCAGCATTCTACATCAGAATTGATGGTCCATTCGCCTACAGCAAAATCCTTGCAAAAGCTGTGCTGCACACTCGTAACTTATATTATTCAGGTACTATATATGTTCAGAGTTGCTCATATTTGGCAACAGAGCGCATAAGAGTCGCTGTTTTCATTTTGTGTCTCCTGTTTCCCTTATTTTTCAGCCGTCTTCGGAGTGGCATCCTTCAAAGTTGAACGAACTTGAGCTATGAGCTTGCGGCCGAAATATACATTGTTGAGAGAGCATCTGACGACGAAATGTGCATGTGCAAATGTGCGTGCTGTTATCCGCGGGACGAAATCCGCCGTGCATGCCGGGTCGGGATCGGGCATGAGAATATATATATAAAGTGAGTATTTCCACAATTTTTGAATTATTATACTTCGTGCTCCACCCCCGTCCACCCCCTCCCGCGCAAGGGTAGAAAACACTCGTATGAGAAATTGGAGCTCGCATCCGACGGAATTTGACTGATAGCATCCCGCACTTCCCCCTCCCCTCCCCCTCCCCCACCCCATCCCTCCGCTTACATCTCCTCGATTCTCCTTTTCTCTCCTCAAAATTATGGTGACGTCCTCCGACCATTCATCCAGTGACTCATACATAAGGTGGGTGCGCCAAATATGGCCATGTACCCTAATAAGGCCACGCGTCTTAAATCGGTTGCAGAAATCGTAAAAAAGCACGCAGTGCACGGATGATGACTTCCGCAGAGTCTCCACGCTGGGTAGAATGGAATGCAACACCTCCCCAACTCCCAGCGTTAGGCGCCTGGCTGTCAGTCAGTAACAAAGGATTTAGCGGTTTTTTGCGCAACAAAAAAACTGAGTTTCGGAGTACATTTTCATTCATAACTTCAATTTAACTTGACTCATCTATAAAAACCTATACATATTCCTGTTTCGAATACTTTCCTCTGGCTGATTATTGACATCATTTAACTTCAAATTGATTCCAGCAAATATAGCGCCAAGTATGCACAAAGGTCCAATTTTTCCCCCATGTGGCCTTATTAGGCACCCGTGGCCCTGATAAGGCCACTTGCACGATTTTTTTAGAATTGAAATTTCATGCACTTAAATTTTAAAAAAAGGGTCAAACCTTACATATTTTTGAAGATAAAGATATAAAGCATGTTTGTGCCAAATTTCATGCACGTAGGACCATTAGCACCGTTTTTACAGCCTTTAAAAAAAAGGGTGGCCTTATTTGGCGCACCTACCTTATAGGAGAATGATCTTGATTCGGCGAGGAAAGTCGTCGACCTCATACGTGATATAAACGATACATCTCCATCGAGTTGGGAGGTTAGGATTAAAGTTTACTGACAATAACCACCAAGGTAGATTCATACAGGTAGATGCGCTATAGGCTCGCTAGGAGCGCCGTTTTTGTGCGTGATTTACTATTGTCGGGAGCTATAGTTTGTAGGTGAGTTGGCTCACCCAGAGACAAATAGAGACCCAGCACACCGTATGCTTCCCGTGTTAGAAAAGTGAAGCAAGTTTAGCGGTCACAGTTTTGTTTCGGGAGTCACCGGCTGCAACTATAAACATTGCCTATTGTTGAATGGTGAAGGGCAACAGAAGGCTGTGATTGGTCCGCGCTCCCGGAAATGGAAACAGGTTTTGCTTGTCGAAAGCAAAAACACACGCTCATCAGTCAACAATAGACAATAGTTGGCTGTTGTTCCGATGAGTTCCGACCAAAATTGAGCTCAGAAAAGTGGACACCTGTCGCAAGCTTTGTGCTGGGTCTCTATTTGTCTCCGGGTTCACCCAAGTAGAGTCCCTATATACTATGAGAGTTGCGCCATTGCTGAATCTATTTCTGATTGGTCAAGATAGCCCCGAGAGACAAATGCAAATGACTGAGAGTCTGTTTACTTTTCACGCACTCACTTTTATCACACATTTGCTGTACCAGTGACCGCGGTAATTATTGTTGATTTTTCCAATGCTCAAATATTTCTAAGGAGAACATTATCTCTTTCAATAACGACCGTCATTGGCAAGAATCGGAACCTAACCTATTAGAAGTAGCGAAATAGCGGCAACAGCGCAGAGACAAACGACCAACCGCCATTTGCATTTTGCCTCTTGGGGGCTCCATTGATCCGCTTCTTCTTCTTCATTTTGAGAGTCTTGGCGCAACTCTCCTAGTATATAGGGACTCTCAGTGGCGTCGCGTGCAATTTGGCAACAATGTATTCCATCCATTTAAACTCATGTAAAATATCGAATTCATGGGGTGCACAGTGCACAAGGAAAATTCGATATATTTAATGAGTTTAAATGGAGCAGTTGCATTGTTGCCAGATGGCACGCGACGCCACTGGGGACTCTAGTTGGGAGTTTTAGTGTGTAGGTTGCTGGCTACGTGAGCTGGTTCAAACCCAAGCAGCGATCGTGAACCCAGTGGCGGCTCGTGCAATGTGGCAGCAATGGACTCCTTATTTTTAAACCTATGTAAAATAATCGATTATTTGGCGAGGCGCTGTGCCTCACCTAGAATCGATCTTTTAGCACAGGTTTAAATGGCAAAATAGCACTGTTGCCAGATTGCACGAGCCGCTACTGCGTGAACCAAAAAAACGGAGTCATCTATCATATTGAGTCCTGGCATGTATCGATTTTGTAAACTGACCGAAGTTATAGCTCACTTCTATGTGACACAGGTTGGTTCACTGTATTCATATCCATCATCATGGGCAAATCCAGCAGTTTGGCAACCATGAATTCATCCCATTTGAACACATGAGAAACAATCGATTCTTGAGGGGGCCATGGCCCTGTTACTAATCGATTGTTTCTCATGCATTCAAATGGGAATAATACACAGTTGCCAGATTGCTGGATCCGCCCATGTCCATCACACTCTATAATGCATCTAACTGTATTAACCCACTTTGCAACAACACTAAACAAATACAGCGCAACGTACTACGAGTATGACAACAGGTTGAGGTCATTTTGGAACTGAAAATGAAATCGATACCTGAAATCTTTAACTCTTTTTTGGAATTTGAATATCTTATAGGTTTCGAAAGAGAATGAAAAATGTTAGGAGTACAGTTTGAAATCGAGGTCTGAAGACTCTAACAAAACGGAACTTTCGGTACAAAAGAGCTTCGGAGACTGACGCACACTAATTTAAAATGTTATATGGACCGAGAAATAAGGAAAATTACGAATTTTACCTCTTTAAATGAATTAGAATACATGGTTTTTGTAAGGAAGTAGCAACGATTAAACGTTTTTGATATGTAAAACAAAACCTTTTCTTATCAGAAAACTTCCATGTTTCCGTTCACGGTGTGACAGCCAAATGCTACTCAACGCAGCTAATATACTGTTTTAGTAGAGCGATATATCGTATCGATTGCCGTCCGAAGGCCTCTGGTTCCAAACAAACTCTGGTTCAATGTAATTTCCCCATAAGCGAATTTTTGAACGGAAATTTAGGGTATTAAATCTAACAATTTATGCGACCTTTTTGCGATTATGAATTCTCCGTCCTCGAAAATGCTTAATTTTGTCTGGTTCCACCCGTAAAACTGCCGAAATCAACCAGATATTACAGATTAAACGATGCGTTTGGAATCACCCAAATGTTTATGTTATTGTTGTGGAATTGGCGGGGTTTCGGGCGATTCTAACCTACAAATGCAACATTTAATCTGTAATATCTTATTGATTTCGGCAGTATTATAGTCAAGGAACCAGGCATAATTAAGCATTTTCGAGGACGTACAATTCATAATCGCAACAAGGTCGAATTAATTGTTTGATTTAATAATCAAATTTCCGTTCAAAAGTTCGCTTATGGGGAAATTACATTGAACCAGAGTTTGTTTGGAACCAGGGCTCTCGGACGGCAATCGATACGATATATCGCTCTACTAAAACAGTCTATATATAAATATATTTATTTGAGTAGCCTGACATTTGACAACAGTGTTTCTTGAATTTAACTCTATATTATATAATCGATAGTAATGGAAGCAATTTCTTTCGGAAAAGTTGATTGTTTTACGCAGATTTAAATGGAGAAAAAAAATATTGCCGAACTGGTGGCTTCACCATTATTGATGTTATAAACATGCAGAATAAATTATCACCTCGAAATCTATGAGAAGTCGGTATGCGATCCAAACACAAACTGCCAGGAGGAAGCAGGTGGCAATATTCCTGTAATCTGCGAGGGAGGCAACGAGAGGAATGGAGCCCATCTGCCAATCGTGGCTTAAAGTAGCTGGGCACAGGAGCAACCAAACGTTCAATGCCGCTAAGTAGCAGAAGGTCAAGAGTCTGTACAGGGGGGAAAAAAGAACAATTATGTCACATTTTTTCGCTTCGATGATCGTCCGCGCTAATTTCTATCCGTTCCTCGTAGGAACGTATGGAATTGGAATGGAATGTTGGCGAACTGTCTCGACCAATGAGTAAACAAGAGTCGCAATTGAATGGAAAGTCGGCCTCTGTGGTCTGGTGGTCAGCGCAACTGGCCACTAACCCAGAGGTCCCGGGTTCGAATCCCGGCCGAGATGACAAGATTTGACGGTCTCAGATCTAGTCATCTCGGAAGGACATGGATGTAACTAACACTCTAACTCTCTCTCTATCACCTTTCCTTCTTCTTCTCTCTTCCATTTCGTCTTTTGGGCCCTAGTTGGCGAAAGAGGACACTTAAACTTCCGGAAAATTGAATGGAAGGCCTGCGTGGTCAACGTAGATAAGGGATCCGAACGCGGGCTGACCTCTGATTGGCTGCAACGGGTGGAGCAAAAATGACTCGGGGTATAGGGAAAATAACACGGGATTTTCGTTCCGGGGCGTTTATCTCGAAACCTAAGCAAAATAGTATCTAAACAATTTATACGAGTCGATTCAGCAGATTTTTCCAAACAATTTGATAGGTCACAAGTGCCACTTTATTGCAAATTCGAAAAGACTGTTTCAGTTTAAAAGTACGCACAATAGTGTGATTACATGCTTGGCGTGTGTTCCAGCAGTGTTTGAGTAACTCACTATTGTGCGTACTTTTAAAGTGAAACAGTCTTTTCGAATTTGCAATAAAGTGGCACTTATGACCTATCAAATTGTTTGGAAAAATCTGCTGAATCGACCCGTATAAATTGTTTAGATACTATTTTGCTTAGGTTTCGAGATAAACGCCCCGGAACGAAAATCCCGTATTATTTTCCCTATACCCCGAGTCATTTTTGCTCCACCCGTTGCAGCCAATCAGAGGCCAGCCCGCGTTTGGATCCCTTATCTACGTTGACCACGCAGGCCTTCCATTCAATTGCGACTCTTGTTTACTCTTTGGTCTCGACTGTCCACCGATAGTGCAACGTCGAACTTAACGCTTTAATGACCAAATTAGTTCATGAGAACACCACTCCTCCGTTTATGTAGGAAAGGTAGTTAACTGTTCGTACTCGGGGGAGTTGGAATTGCCTATCCTCCGAATTGAAGGCGCCCGGCGAGACCTTATCTTGAAGTGTTTTCTTCTATATTTGTGTTTATTCGGAATAAGGACTGAAACAATTTAAAATAGACTAAAGGAGAAAAATGAGTATAATCGGGCTTGCGGCCCATAATGGGTTAACCTTCGAAGGTCGTTCTCTTGGTCGACTATTTTCAAATGCATAAAGCTTCGTGTCTGGACTCCCGAAGGAACTTTCTTTCACAGAACTGTAGATTAAACCACCGCGAATTTCAATTTCACTTGCTTAGTACAGTTGTCATTTCTTGGAGCAAGTTTTACCCAAAGTTTTTCCGTCGGACGGATCTGAGATGCCACGGGAAAAAGTTTATCAAGCTTTTTGATCGATTATCCTCATTAAAAATGAAGCTATTTTGATTTAATTCAACAGATCCTCGCCTCGCGAGCAGAATGCTAAGCAGCGCCAGTTAAAGAAAATTAGAAAAGTTGTACTGGGAAACGTCGATTTAAACCAAATGCGACGTCATTTCATTCGTTTGTATGAAGATAAATTATTCGGATCAGAAATAAAATCAACTTCGCGGGCTCCGATCCTTCACCTTCGTCGAGGATTTTCAACCCCCACATCCTCAATCATTCCTTCATCCTGCACTGAAAAAAAAAATGCTAACTTTAAGTATTTACTTACTTAAAAAAATGGTCAAGACTTAAAAATTCTTAGTTTTACAATTTAAGTTAAATAAACCCTTTCCTGCAATAATTATTAACTACTTTAAATGGTAAAACTAAGAATATTTAAGTCTTGACCTTACGTTTAAGCTAGTAAATACTCAAAGTTAGAATTTTTTTCTGCTTTTTTTTTCAGTGTGATCTTCCATCGGTTCTGAGAAATCGCGCATCAAATATCCTAAGAGATGATTATTTGTTGCTTTTTTTTTTTTTTTTTTTTTTCATGTATATTTTCTTAAATCAATTTTCTAGCTCTTCAAACCATAGTTTTTTAAAGAGACGAAGAGTAGGTTAGTTAGCATCGTTGCTTTTTATTGAGTGGCATAAGAAATGAAGTTGAAGAATCCCAAAGATTATCAGTCTAGGTGCGCCTCGCCTATATTTCTGAAACTAATTCTACCTCAGAAGTACAGCTACCGTAACCGGACGCTTTTATAGTTGACATATAATAAGATATGCGTCAGTCATTTTATAAACCTATACTTATACCCATCACAGACTTGTCAAAATAACACCATATCTTGATTTCTTGTCCCCCCACCCCCCAACGTATGTATACGTAACACGTATGTAATTACACTTTTTTTTTTTCGTGCAAACCAGAGTCTCATTACGTATGCTGTAAAACAATCGTAAAATGCAACGTTGCAACCTGTCCGCGGAGGGAGGGCGGAAAAACAGTGAGTCTGAGCGTAAGTCGTCGTGACGCAAATAAAGCAAACTCCACCGATCGGTGGCATGGCGCATATTTCATTTTTTCCCCCGTCGTAAAATACAGTTTTTTTTTCTGACTTTTTTTTTTACTTTTTACTTTTTACTCTGCCTACGCTTCGGGATCGTTTATTATTAAAATTTAATTTGCTGGCCATTGACGGCGCGTCTCGTTTCAACGAGAAACGGACAGAACTCGAATATACGCTCTCTCCCTCGCTCACTAGTAGCAATATAAACTCTCGGTTGCAAGTGCTACACACAGCCCTGAGTCCAATCCTGCAAAGCAACAATCAGTCGTATCAGTAGCGCACCGAGAGTCTCTTCATCTCTCTCTTTTCTCCATTAAGAAACGTATGTTAGACAAGGATGGACAAAGGGATAAAACCCCCTCCTTCTGTCCTTTTCCTACTCATACATTGAAATGGGAAATGAGAGAGATGGAAGATATCCTGGTTGCGCCAGTGAGTCGTATAGTTACAGGACTAAACTGCAGAGCTGTGCAGAGCTGCCGATTCGCGTAGATTTAATGGCATTTTGAAATTCACCGAAGATTCCACCGGCTGAGAAAAGATTACAGAGTTTCGTTCAGTGTATGACTGTAATGCACGAAAACACTAGCGTCTTTTATCTTTTCTCAACCGGTAGAGTCGTCGATAACTTTGAAAACTTGCAGATATTTTGATTAATTATAACGGCGTTTCCACCGATTGAGACAAGATTACAGATATCAAAGTATGTTCTTGCATTACAGTCATACACTAAATTGAACTATGTAATCTTTTCTCAACCGGTGGAATCATCGGTGAATTTAAAAATGTCATTAAATCTACGGAGATCGGCAGCTCTGGAGCTGTCAGGGCTGCCGTTTTGCGTATAATCAATGCTATTTTTCAATTCACCGATGATTCCACTGGTTGAATAAAGATTACACGGTTCAGTTCAGTGCATGACTGTAATAAACTAAAATACTCGTATCTGTAATCTTTGCTCAACCGGTGGAGTCTTCGATGACTTTAAAAAACTTTCGGATATTTTAATTAATCAACGGAGTTTCCACCGATTAAGGAAAGATTACAGATCAGAGTATTTTCGTGTATTACAGTCATACACTGAACTGAACTGTGTAATCTTTTCTCAACCGGTGGAATCATCGGTGAATAGAAAAATAGCATTGATTATACGTAAAACGGCAGCCCTGGGAGCTGTGCGATGTGGGTGGGTACAAACGGCTTTCCCCTTCTTTTGCATGACGAATTGCTCGCAGGATGAGAATAAAATTCTACGCTGGCTCGATTTGCAGCTTTCCTTCCTTTCGACTTGTTTTATACGTGACGCACCAATAAGGGGAAAAGGCCCACAGTTTCACCGAGACGAAAATTGAAATTTTGCTACTACTGAATAGAAGAGGTTCTACGTACAAGTAGAACCATAAGTCCTGCACGGAAAAAAACTGCGGAGAAAAGAACCATACGGATACCTGATTTTGGCACCTGCTAGATGTTATGGTAATGTTGACCAGAGGTATACTATGTTTTGACTAGGTACTAGGTGATGTTACCTGATTACATGTTGAATTTACTCAAAGTATCGGTAAATGTACCATACTTCTCATCAAGTTTACCATAACATCTAGCAGGTGCCAAAATTAGGTATCCGTATGGTTATTTTCACTAATCTTTTTTTTCCTTGTGCGTCGACGATTTGACGCAACCCGCGTTACACGTACACTTTAAACACTCTCTTATCTTTCTTTTCTTTTGTTCTCTCAAGACCGGGTTACCGGGCTACGTGTAGTGCGGGTTGCGTCGAATCGTCGACGCAGGGCTAATAGCTCTGCTTGTACCTTCATGTCATTTTGATGCTTAAAACAGCAGAAAATATGAAAAATTGATCAAGTAATGACATTTTTGACCCTTTTACTACCAAATTCAGGTTACCAGAAGAAATCAAAAATATAATTAGCTCGATTTCAGACGGTATATATAGTTAAAATACTTGTAGTTTCACTACGTTTATTTTCCTATCCAGGTAATTGAAGGCGCTCGATGAAATCTTATTTGCAAGCATTGATAATTCGGAGTGGCTTTCACTGTCATTTAGTAATCAATTAAGAGATAAAGTTTGGCAATCTTTTGTAGGCGGAAAATTTAAAAAAAAAAATAAAATAAAAAAAAATAAAAAAAAAACGAGCGAAACGTATTTAAAGCCTCATCAGTTTATAGATTTGATATTCAACAATAAAGAATAACTAAAAAAGCAGGAGCTATAATGATTCTGATTGGAAATTTGATGCTAAATCCGAGCAACGAGCATTGTCGGAGTGAACCGATAGAACCAAAAATGAACTTACTTTCACTGTAGAAATATCAATTAAGCATCATTCGTGACGTCAAGTACTTAAACGATTTGTTGGGTTTATAAAACATAATGTTGCGTTACTATCATGCTTGACTTTGGTACGAATTAAAATCACAAATATAGGTTTACCTGACATAATAACAGGGTTGAAAAGCGGCAGGATTGTCTTGCGGAAGAAAGCGAGGCAAAGTTCCTTGTAACATTGCAACTCGAAATATCAACAATACGCCAATCTGAATGCAAACAAGTTATTCATAAATTTAAATTCACTTGATGGCAGATTTCCCAAGTGGAGGTATTTTAATAAAAAAAAAAAAAAAAAAAAAAAAAAAAAAATCACGTTTAAAACTTATCAACTCTCTTTAAAAACAATTGGAGCGCTAGAAAACCTCTCTCAACCCTCAGAAAAACTTTGCCTGAAATAAAGCTAATTCCGATCGGTGATGTCAGTTTATTATCATGGCTGAGTAACATTTGTGAGATTATCTTGCTGAACTGTTGATAACTCAACGACAATTTTTAGGAGGCCCCCACACAAATATTTGAACAAGTGTAAGGACATTAAAGTTTATGAACTTATACAATCAATTTTTGACAGTTACATTTGGACTTATAAATATTGGATGTAAATTAGGCACCATCCAGTTTTGATATTTTTGTCAAAACACACCATGTTTACATAATTTTTAAAAGGACCATATTTTAGAGTCCCTATATATGAAAAAGTCAAGACACGAGAACAGAAGTGAAGAAGAAGAAGGGGTCTGAGGAGCCTGCAGGCGCCTCTTGTTTACATTTTTATCCAAAGATCTTCCCGCCAAAGATTACTTATACATGTATTCGTGTGTAAGTAATCTTTGTTAGGTCAACCTAACCTTCAATTCCCGTTGGCTTCACTACCTGTTTTAATTTACAATGAAGAGTAATGCGTGAATTTTATTCTGTTCTGAACATACTTCCATCGATCTAATTAGCAAATTTCATCAGTGCAATCTAAAAATGTCGAAAGTTTCCTCAAAGCAAGAGGTGCACCTCCAGGCCTCATAGACCCCTTCTTCTTCTTCAGTTTTCAGCAGCCAATCAGAGATGGAACCTCGTACGGCGAGACTCTTCCATACATAGGGACTCTAAATCATTTGACTCAATCATAAAATAGCTCTGCGAATGGAGCTGTTGCAAACTTTTGCTACAGGCTTATTAATAGTTGATAATGGGGTAGTACCCTGTAAAAATAACGATTTGCGCACTAAAAAATCACGAAATCCACTCCTTAACTCACAAAATGCTTTTAAACGCGAGACCGTAATGGCGGCCGGGGCCACGCGGTTTTCATTGGGGTTCCCTATCTTCAATCAGCGCCATCTACACGAGGTGGTCTCGCAACACCACACAAGAAGAAGAAGAAGCATACAATTGCCATGAGAAAACCGCGGCCTCAGCCGCCATTACGATCTCGCATTTAAAAGCATTTTGTAAGTTTAGGAGTGGATTTCGTGATTTTTTAGTGCGCTAATAGTTATTTTTACAGGGCATTACCACTTAATCAACTATTAATAAGCCTGTAGCAAAAGTTTGCAACAGCTCCATTGTACCAACTCTTCCTCATAACTGCGGAAAAACATACACGTGAAGATATGAAGTATTTATGAATTAAAGGATTTCATATACTCACAGTCATGAATACTTTTGCTGCTCGTCTCACAAATTTAACTGCCCCTTCGTTCCATTTGCCTTCAGAATAACCTCTGCAAAGAAACGAAGAAAATCATTGTTTGAATATACCAGAGAATGGGGGGATGAGAAGGGGGCAAGAGAAAAGGGGAGAGAAGGGGGGGTAGAAGGTAAAGAGGGGGCACTGGCGGAAGAGGAGAAATTCACACCTATCGATAGTACAAACAAACATAACAAACAATAACAATACAATAACAATACAATAAATACAATAACATAACAATAACAACAACAATACAATAACAATAACAATACAACGATCAACAACAACAATAACAATATAAATGTTATATATGTTATTGTTATACAATAACATAACAATCCCTTGCTGAGTGTCATAAAAACCGGTAGCCATGCCAGTCCCGAAATAAGTGGTAGCTCGTGCACTTTGGCAACAATGCTTTCCCTCCATTTGAATCTATGTTAAACAATCGATTGCACGTGAAGCGCCGGTTCACATCGAATCGATTTTTATACATTGAATCAAATGGAAGGAAAACATTGTTGCCAAAGTGCACGAGCCGCCGCACAGTGGAACGAGTCAATGGGTGAGGCCGGACACATAGCATGGAAACTTTAAATGCGTATATTTTTGTAAAAATGCAACGTAGAAGTTTGAAAGTGTTTTCATTGGTTTGATTCTAAAATTCACTTCAAGAATCACCCGTTATAGTTTGTTTTTCGACTGTAAAAACATTTAAATTTGCAATTTTAGTCATATTTTCCATGTCCAACCCCTCCCATTGACTCGTCCCATTGTGCGCCGCGCCTCTGCCCGAAATTCTGTGAAAATTCCATCGCTGTGACCGATGTTTTGATCTATATTTCCATGTCAATCGAAGCGATGCACACAAATACATTGGTGCACGTGCCTCTCGACCAAATATTCTATGCTACCTTCAAGTATTTTGTTTTCCGTTTTTATTTACCACGTTTCATTAATTCCTCTTTGTAGCGAGCCAAATTTAATTTGAGCCACAGTACACTGAAAAAAATAGATTTGTGAAATCAGTCAAATGAAGCAAAGGCTAATTTTACCAGCCATTTTTAGTAAAATTTACTACACACATAGCTAATTTTACGTTTTGGATCGTAAATTTTGCTTAATTTTGATTAATTTTACAATTTGGATCAAACATTTTACCAATCGGATTGTAAATTTAACAATTCAAAGCATTGTTATTTTTGCAAGGTTTATAGATGTCACGCCAAGACAGCCATGTAATATGCAGAAGTCACAATGATTTGGATTGTGAAATGTACTAGTTAGATTGAAAAATTTGCAATCCAAATAGAAAAATTACTAAAACTTAAGCAAAATTTACAATTCAAATCGTAAAATTAGCCATAAGTTTAGTAGGATTCACCGAAATTAACAAGTAAAATAAAATTAGCATGTGCTTTATTTTACTGATTTTACAAAACTTAATTGCTTTTTTAGTAATTTCATTTTTTTCAGTGTATACAAATAAACGATTCTAAGCGGAAACACCCCTGCACCATTCCTTCAAACTGTCAATTTTGTCGATCACGCAGAATCCCCGTTGCAAAGCGAATTGTCAATAAAATAAGAATCACGCCAATTTATATTATTATATAAGTGGACAGCAACTTTTGCTGACGAAAGTTATTCAAACAGACGGTAAAGGTATAAAAACGTATACGGCATCGACAAGCAAAGGCAAGCTGGAGAGAAAACTTATGAGTACCCATCTCCCATTTGCTTTATTTCCTTAGATCGCTCAAATGGAATGAGACTCTTCTATCCTTCATAAACTGGATCCAGTTTATTACTTGCGGTCTTTAAGTAGTCTAGAAACTCCTCGAAACTTTGCTTATTTTCTCGATACGTTAAGGCTCGCGCGCAGTTTGCTAAAGACTCGACTATGGATTTTAACATAAATTTCAGTTCCGCAATTGAGAACTTATCCTTTGCAGTCTGTGCTCATCGCAAACTCGAGCAGGGCTGCAAATAGTTGAACATGTTTTTGGTAAAATTGGCTGGAGCGGAGTTACAAGACCGCTGTAAAAACGAAGGAAATATAGTTCCAAAACCGCATACGTCGCAAGACAAAATAGCTTCTCCAAAAATTGAATTCAATATAACTTTTAATTAAGGAATGCTTTGGTGGGGGGGGGGGGGGCTTGAATTCTCAAAGATTGGTCGCCGGATTGATGTTGAGTACATCCTTGAATTTTTAAGTTTTGAACAAAATAAAAATAAAAAAAATAATGATATTTGAGTTCTTAAAAAATCCTAGATACCTATACTAACGGAATAAAACCCTCAGATTTCCCATCTCTGTTTAGTTAATCCATTAAACATTTTAGAATTCGATACGTTGCCACCAAAAAAGCAAACCTTGTTAGTTTAATCCCTGAGTTAAAATCAATCGTTGTTATACCAATCCAACTCTACATATTTCAAAGCGATTATCAAGATCAGGCAATGGATCTGTTGCAAACTTTTGCTACAACAATTAAGAGTAAGTAATCTAATGTAAAATCGCCTGAAAAGTCCATTGGTGGCATCAGAAAGTCATAAAATGCAATAGTAAACTCACAAGAGGCGTTTAGTGAAATCCAAGATGGCGGAGAAATATCGAGCAATCTGTATGCATGCACCGTGAACATCCAAGGATGGCCAACTTTGACACCCGCACTGGAGGTAGAGGTTATGTGTTTGTTTGCGTTGTGATTGGCTGTGATCTATATTGTGAGGTTGGCTATCCTTGGATGTCCGTGGTGCATGCATACAAATTGCTCGATATTTCTCCGCCATCTTGGATTTCATTAAACGCCTCTTGTGAGTTTATTATTGCATTTTATGACTTTCTGATGCCACCGAAGGACTTTTCAGGTGATTTTACATTAGATTAAACACTCTTAATCGTTGTAGCAAAAGTTTGCAACAGACCCATAGATGAAAACAGAGACGATCTTGAAATGTGCTCAGTCGTTCAGAAATATCTCATGTTTGCTTTTTATTAAGAAATAAGCTTCGTAAACTGGACAGCTATTTCATCGATTTTTCATCAATATTCAAAGCCTTAAAAAATGTTATAACTACTATATAGGTAGGAAAAATCTCAACTGAAACCGAAAATTAATCTTGTAAATTATCTAAGAGGACACGGCATGGACTTTGAATTTTTGTCTATAACCGCGAAACACACGAATTCAGCTCAAAATAGCGATGATTAATATCGTGATGCTTTCTGGATCGAAGCAGCAGCGGCTCGTGCAATGTGGCAACAATGGATTTCCTCCATTTAAAACTGTGTAAAATAATCGATTACTTGGTGAGGCGTAGCGCCTCACCTAGTATCGATCTTTTTGCATGCGTTTAAATGGTAAACGTGCACGGTTGCCAGATTGCACGAGCCGCCACTGGATCGAAGCGAATAATTTTGTAAGCATCCTAGTGCGCTGAAACAAAAATGAAGATTTTAGGCACGAAATGTCGTCATAACTATAGAAGTATGGACTTTAGAAGACCCAAATCAAGTTCGACTCCATGGATTTAGTCTCCAAAAAATTAAAGCAGACAGTTTTATTTCATTGCAACGAGAAAGGAAATTTTTTCAAGGCCGGGAAATCTATGTTTCAGCCATACTGATTACTGGTGGCTTAGACAATTTGGCAAAAAGCGCTCCCGTTTAAACTTAGGTAAAACAATCGATTCTCTAGAAGGCTGCCTTCTTTAGAATCGATTGTTTCGCCCCATTTTAAATTAAAAGATCGCACGAGACACCACTGGTTTCAACTGAGATTGCAACTTTGCAATGAGTATATTTTCCAATGTTTTTTATTAGCCAACGAATGCAAACCCACCAGGACATTATTTGCGAGGAAGCAGGAACAAAACATGAATCAAGTTATAAGGGCAAGTTTTTATTGGAATGGGCGGTAAGGGTAGGTTTGGGGGGGCGAAGGGTGGGTTCGCAAGACAGGAGAGGGAAGGGGAGAAATAATTAGAGCAAAAATTGAAGGGGGGGGGGATCAAGGGAGGAAATTCGTGGCTGCGAGAACGACGGTGAGACACGACGTAATAGCAACGACGGAGAGGTGGGAGAGAGAGGGAGTTTTGACGGCGGGGGGGGGGGGGGGGGGGGGGGGGGGGGGGGGTAGAATGGTGAGAGGGGGGGCTAGCAACAAGTTCAAATATCATTTTCGTTCGTTAACTTTGAGTAAAACATACAAAAACAACGCTTTATATAACGCCAACGTTTATTGAATGTAAAGCAGCGAAAGTTGTGAGATGCATGGAAGTCACGCTCCAAACGTTTTCACGCAGAGCGCGCTTGGTTGTTTTTTCGTAACCCCGCAACAAAAACATGGGGTTTTAAACTCCCATTCTTGTTCCGTTACGAAAAAGGTTATACTTCATATCCATAAATTTAACGATCCTACTTGAGATGCTGGTATTAGTTTTCAAAATGTTCCATCCATCATCCCCTCTCGTACAATTTTACTGTGACGCGCGCAAGATAATTTAAATACACTGATAAATTTTTTTTGGTAAATTAATCAAACACGGTTGGTGATCATGTACAGCAACACGGCCCAATTAATGTATCAAATTTTATTTTCCTATCGATTTTCTTATGAATCTATTCTTAATGGGTCTGTTAATTGCAAACTTTTGCTACGATGATTCAGAGTGTCTGCTGTAATGTAAAATCGCCTGAAAAGTCCATTGGTGGCATCAGAAAGTTATAAAATGCAACAATAAACTCATCAAGAGGCGTTTAATGAAATCCATGATGGCGGAGAAATAGCGAGCAATTTATATGCATGCACCACGAACATCTAAGAATAGCCAACCTCACACTATCGGTCACAACCAATCACAACGTAGCAGGCCTCCGAGCAGGTACTATGGATCTCCGAATCTCACCAAATGTTGATCGATGAAAACAACCGTAGAAACCTGAAAAATCTTTTATTATGGTTTACGTTTTTAGTAAGAGTAGTAGAGTAGGTAGTTCAGCAGGATTTGTTTACTTTCATTCATAACAATCATTTTTTTTTCTCTCTCTTTTTTTTGTTTATAATACTACCAATATTTTGGTTTTTAATAAACTGAAACTCTCATAACAATCATAACATAATGTTTTAAATTTTGAATGCATACGTTCTTTTAAAAAAATAAATAAAATTGGTAGATGACGGTATACTTGACTTGTGCTGTGTCCTCTGCGCTGTTTTGTTCTATTGTGCCTTTATATTATTAATTTCAAAACATTTTTAAGTTTGGAATACAGAAATTTACTGCTAGTTTGTCCATCATAGAAGATGAAAATTAGGGGTTTTCTGCACTCTTGTGTAATTTCCTGCTGCAATTACAAATACTAAAGCCCATGACTTTGGACAGAGACCCGACTTTGGACACCACAGGGGAGTTCGGGGGAGTTTCAGTTTAGTTACCACAAACACTCCTCCATGATGTCCAAAGTCGAATTGGGTGAAATTTATTCTTGAGAAAAACGTATTTGTAAGTTTATATTGCAGTGAGTACTGACATACCAGCAGTCGTTTCTTCATTAGTTCTCAGCTAAACGGTGGTGTGTCAACTTATGGCTTTTTAAGGACACAGCGTCAGGGTGCCTACCTATACTTGTCTTCTCACTGAAAACCGCCTCTATTAAATTTCCTTTGAATCGCTGATAAAGATACATTTTAAGTAAATCACCCTCGGAAAGAACATACATTGCATTTGGGGGGAAGTCAAGGTAGTTTCAAATTAGTAACCTGTTGCTGACAGTTCTGGTCTTTCATGCCCGATTGTCATTTGGAAGTCTCTCTGTAGGTACTGCTTACTTAATCTGAATGGACAGTGATACATTTTTGTTCACTTACTGCACAGAAAACTTTAGCTGTTTAGCAACTATCTAATATGAGACAAATTCCATCTTCTCTTTCTCTAGGTGCCTCTTGCTATTTTATTCAATACCCTCTGTGGCACTTAAATGAAGTTTTCATTTAATGGCTTCAGAAAAAGTTTCAGTTCCTACAGCAATTCATATTGTCGATGCCTTATGCAATGCTGTCTATTGCGGACTGAATACTGGTGCCATCACTTCAGCAGGGACATAAAGGGCTGAAAGATCGCTGAAAGTCAGCCTCTTGACAGGGCTGTGAATTGGAATTAATTTTTGGAACCGGATCTGCTACTGTTTTGCCTCCAAATTTTTGGTTCTAGTCCATTTTCAGTTCCACCTTACCGAGAGGTAGAGCTCGTTTCAGACGTGTAGGCGCACGTGAACCATAATCCTTTGCGAATTTTAAACTCTAATTCCTTCAAATCAAAACCGAACTTGCCAACTTTATTATTTGGCTTTAAAAGTGTTCCTCATTGTAAAGTTAACGCTCAATTTCATTTTCATTAATTTTTGTCGAGTAATATCAGAAATAATGTTGACAAATTCCAAAGATTATCGGTCTAGGCCCGCCTACACTTCTGAAACTACCTCTACTGCAGTCTTGAACTGGCTCTATTTCAGTTTTCATTTTGATGATAAATGATTGGGAGAACCAAACCTTTTGTATTACAAGTTGTTCAATTAAGACGGAACTTACAGACACAAGGAAACAAAGCAAGAATGTATTGGATTGATTAAGATTAAGTATTAATCGATGAAAATCAACTATTACATTAGAATATTGTCGAAAGTAGAGAAAAGGAAACAAATAAACAAGGGAAACAGGAGCAAAAAGCCACGATCTAGATGAAACTTGCAAAAAACTACAGAACAAGTCTGATGGACTGGAACTATGTTCGCAATGAATCGAGATTTAGCCTGAACAATGTACAGCATCTTGTTTTGGAAGCGATCAAATGTTCATTAATTTTCTACAGAACAAATCAAATAAAGGGTTGGGAATCGTTGTTTTACAGCAAGTAATGAGAAATGAGAGTAGGGATCTCCATTGAGATCCATACTCTCGAGTTTCGGAGATCCATACTCTTCTTAGCGGACGTTTTTCGAATGGGTAGTACAGTATCCACCGCTGAGGACTTTTGCCTCAAAACAGGCCAGCGTTGGTGAGATTCGGAGATCCATAGTACCTGCTTGGCGTAAAAACCATCACAACGTAAACAAACACATAACCTCTACCTCCAGTAGTGAGATTTTCAAAGTTGGCCATCCTTGGATGTTCACGGTGCATGCATACAGATTGCTCAATATTTATCCGCCATCTTGGATTTCATTAAACGACTCTTGTGAGTTTATTATTGCATTTTATAACTTTCTGATGCCAACAATGGACTTTTCAGGGGATTTTACATTAGATGAAACACTCTTAATCGTTGTAGCAAAATATGCAACAGTCCCATTATATCAATGGTATCAATAAGTAATCAGGCGGTACGATAAAATTAATTGGGTCTTGTGGTGATCATCTACAGTAACACGACCCAATCAATGAGTCGGGGTTTTTTTTTTTTTTTTTTTTTTTTTTTTTCAGAGTAGAGAGCTCGATTTTATTCTGTACAATAGTGCCATAGACATATATTTCCTCTGTGGTGTTTGCACGAAAAAAACTTAGAAAATGAGAAAATATCGATGATGCTTGTTATCAATTCATCGATACATCAAATCCAGAGCTGCCGTTTTGCAAAGTCTAAGAGGAATTTTTGTAACTCACCGATGGCTCTACCGGCTTTCATATATATTGGGTAGACAGTCAGTCCTTACCAGCAGTATGACTGTAATACACGAAAATACTGTTATCTCTAATTTTTTTTCTTAACCAGAGGAATCTAAGGTGATTATATTTAATGCCAACAATTCTTAATTCAGTGATGTTTGTTTCCATCAGTGACTGAAAATGGTACAAATCATAGTATGCTCATGGATTATGGTGACACTGCTGAGATTGGCTGTGTAATCGTATTGTCAACCGGTGATGGATAGGCTGACTGCCGAGACTTTTCTTTATGAATAGTTCTTTGAAATCTAAATTTTGAGTCTCTGGCATGTTTCGTTTTGATTTGAAAAAAATGAAAATTGAAACTTTGCCAAAGATTATTGGCTGTGCTCCGCTTCCAATTTTGAAAAGAGGCCGTGGGGGAAAACAGGACTATTTAAGAAAAACTTATTGCCTTTAAAACTGCAATTTAGAATAGAAGTTACGTACATCGAATACCAGACAAAAATTTTATCATGATATATAGGTATACAGTCAAGGAATTAAATAATTGCAGTTGTCTCCTTAGATTTTGATTCAAGTAGGCATCCCAGTAGCGCACCGAGAGTTTCTTCATCTCTCTCTTTTCTCCATTAAGAAGCGTATGTTAGACAAGGATGGACAAGGGGATAAAACCCCCTCCTTCTGTCCTTTTCCTACTCATACATTCAAATGGGAAATGAGAGAGATGGAAGATATCCTGGTTGCGCCAGTGAGGCATCCTATAATACATATCACAATGATTTTAAGCATTGCGGGTAGCTCAGTGGCGGCTCGTGCAATCTGGCAACTATGCACTTTTGCCATTTAAATGTATGCAAAAAGATCGATACTAGGTGAGGCGCTGCGCCTCACCAAGTAATCGATTATTTTACACAGTTTTAAATGGAGGAAATCCATTGTTGCCACATTGCACGAGCCGCCGCTGGGGTAGCTTATACCTCAGCCAAAATTTAAGGATTCAGCTGACATTCTTTAATTCGCTGACTGTATCTACTCACGCGTAAATTGAACTATTTATATTCTTTAAAAAATTTCACTTTATAATAGCGAGGTCATGATTATTTCATTCCAAGGTATGGAAACCAGAATCTTGAGTGAAAATTTAAAGCCACTTTGATATTTTCTAACTTTTATTCTTTTTTTCCCAACTTTTCTTTTAAGGGATATAAAGTTAAAATGACCTGTCGGAAAACAAAGGATAAAAGTAAAGTTAGCAGCACCGCAGCTCCTTTTCGGATGGTTAAGTCTGTTTTTAATTTTTATGAGAGCGAGGGAGAAAAGTTTGAGGGATATAAAAGCTATTACCGAATGGCTGAAAAATAGTCTCCTCCGTAAGTAAGTCTCGGTACAATTACAGTGGGAGAGGAGTTAAGATACAGAAGCGGATGAGAAAAGAGCCCTAAATACTTTGAATTTCTTCAAGCCGAGATGTAGGGTCAAGTATAAACAATCCATAAATATAATCTTTGCTTACTCCTTTACCTCTCTTGAAAAGGGAGGGGGAAAGAGACAGACCTATGTCATTTCTTGTTGGAGGAAGGAGTCACGAGGATCTCAATTCGAATGTCACGAAAAATGGCTTGAAAACTTCTTCCCTCTCTCCTTCAAAAATTGAAATCGAGCAAATAAGTGCGAACAATTATTCCAAGAACAGCGAACTCTCCATTATAAAAATCCCCTCTCTTTTCCAATAAAATTTCTTTTCAGTTCTATGTATTTATCTCCATGGGCGTCATTTAGGGGGGGCTGGGGGGGCAATTGTCCCTCCAAGGATTTGAAGTCAGGCTCAAAAACTTGCACGAATTATATTGATGAGCAAAAAAAAAAAGTCATCCGATTATTGCCCCCAAAAGACGGCTCTTTGGCTCTTAAAAGTATATTGATGAGCAAAAAAAAAAGGTTATCCGATTTTTTGCCCCCTCAAAGCCAAATATTATAATGATGAGCAAAAAAAAAAAAAAAGGTCATAAGATTTTTTGCCCCCCCCCCCCCCCTAAGGCGAACTTGAAATGACGCCCATGTTTATCTCGACAAAAAAACTGTTGATTATAATAAAAGTATAGCTTCACATAACTCTCTTTGCAAAAATTGGGCTTGATACGATTAAAAAAAAAAAAATAGTAGGAATTTTTCTCGATGCTTTTTCTTGGAATTGAACTTCCCTATCAGTACCTCCATGAAGCCCCCTCCTCTTTTGAGAAGCCTTTAAAATAACCTGTAGGAAATACCCCGCGGCACGAACTTTTTCTCACTTCGAAATTATTCTGGTGGGCCCCCATACCCCCATACCCCCTTCCCTTTATTATTCTGTTAGAGACCTCCAGAGCCCCTATAATATACTAGGGGAGACCCCCAGATTCATCCCTTAAAGGACTTAATTTAACAGTCGGCTGATTGCAGAATGTTTATGCAAATTTTAATCAAAATTCAAACAGCTATATTTGAAACATTCAAATTTTACCATACGTTCACCTATTTTATCCTTTTTTTTTCCATGTAGCAACAGTTTCCAACAGACCTATTTTAGGTATACTAAAGAGGAGGAATTAGTTGTGTATCAAAAAAAACACGTAAAAATCAGCAAGAATCAAAATTCAAATTAATAAGTTTCATCTTTCCGATACCTGCTGAGTTCTTCGCTGTATTAACTTCATCCCTCTGATCTGAGCTGAAGGCTAAAAGCACCAAGAGCAGTTTCCTTTTTTCGCTCTTTTTTCCCTGCTTTTTCTACTCACTCGGGTTTAAAACAAACAAAAAAGGTAAAAGCCTACTTTGTATCACAATCGCCCCCCCCATAAGTCGCTCATTTCACAATATGTGCAGGGATATATTTTTTTTTTTTTAAGGGAAAAGGAAGAAAAGGGGGAGAAAGTCTTTTTATGTTCTATGAAAACAGCGGGAGTCCGTCAGACTCAAAGAGTCGAGTTTATTTTAATGTTCTTCATTAATTTCATTTTATAGCTTTTAGGTGTTACCGGGACTATTTTTTCACGAGGAAGGTAATAAGGACGTGGATGTATTCTCTCATTTCTAAATTTCGAGCCCGCAATAGAAAAATGAACTGGGCAGTGACGTAGCTTGCAATTTGGCAACGTTGTACTGTGTCCATTTAAACCCACTTAAAAGGTCGAATGCAAAGGTGTTCACCGAACACCCAGTAGTTCGATCTTTTCCATGAATTCAAATGGATACAATTCAATGTTGTCATATTGCACGCTACGCCACTGGAACTGGGCCAATACCAGAATCAAGCAGAAAATCACCTTTTTCCAGAGAAGGCTGTATTTTTATTTTTATGCGCTGTACCTAGAGGTACTGTTTGAAAAAAAAGACACCCATGGTGCAATTCGGAATCACCTCTTTGCAAAAAAAAAAAAAAACAAAAAAAAAAAAACAAAACAAAAAAAACAAAAAAAAACAAAAAAAAAACAAAAACAAAACAAAAACAAAAAAAAAAATAGAAGGGTCAATCTAGGTTTTTGGGGGGAAAAAACCAAAATTCAGACGCTCATAAATTTTTCAAGGGTCGTGAAATGACACTGTTTTGAGTATCAGGGTTGCTCTGGAGAAGGTTTTGCTTTTTTTGAGACGACCCACGATTTTTCAAAACAAATAGATGAAAATGAGAGAGAGAAAAAATAAAAGTAGATTTTCGGAAAAAAAGAAACAAAAAAACAAAAAACAAAAACAAAATTAAGACGCTCATAACTTTTTCATGGATCGTAAAATGATACTCTTTTGAGTTTTAAGGTTGCTCTAGAGAAGGTTGTGCTTCTTTTGAAACGACCTTCGAGTCTTCAAAACAAATGGATGATGAGAGAGAAAAGAATTACAAGTTATTTTTCAGAAAAAAACCAAAATTCAGACGCTCGTAATTTTTTTGAGGATCGTGAAATCACACTTTTTTGGGTTTTAGGGTTGCTCTGGAGAGGATTGTGCTTCTTTTTAGACGGTCCTCGAGTCTTCAAAAAAAAGAGATGAAGAGAGAAAATATTTAAAAGTAGGTTTTCGGACAGTAAAACCAAAATTCAGACGCTCATAACTTTACGAAGATCGTAAAATGATTCTCTTTTGAGGTTTTGGATTGCTCTGGATAATGTGGTGCTTCTTTTGAGACGACCCTCGAGTCTTCAAAACAATTAGATGAAAAGAGAGAAAAAAATTAAAAGTAAATCGGAGATTGATATGAAAAAAAAAAAAAAAAAGAGAGCACACATTAAAAAATAAAAATTAAAATTAAATAATAATAGAGGAGAAAAGAGGAGAAAAAAATCATAACCATAGAGAAAATAAAAAGAAATCAATATAAATTTTAAAAAAACCCGGTAGGGATCACTCTTTTAACAGAAAATCTCAAAATACACGATACTTTTTTGTTCCTCTCCCAGAAAACATCAGATCCGATAATCTAAGTCGAGCTTTAGAGATAAATAGAGAAAGAACGGCACATTTATAAATAAACTAAAGAAATAAGAGAAAAAAATTGATGAGCCAAAAAAAAAAAAAAAAAAAAAAAAAAAAAAAAAAAAAAAAAAAAATCGCTGTTCTCTGTCGATGACTGATAGGTGCACTCAAAACTTGAACTGTCAATAAGTATGTGAGACATAGTCTCCCTGTGAGCTTTGGAGAATTGATTCGTTCACTTCTACGGAATCTAAGCCTCTGACTCTGGCTCTTGCGATATGATTGGTATTATTATATTATCTATAAAATATATAGGTTTGAGTTACCTTTTGATGGACTGCCAAGATTTGTAAAAGTCGTACACCAAATTTATGACGAGGACCGTGACTCCTGTTTCCTTTGCCAGCATTGAGAGACCTGCAAAGCAGCAGCTCAGATTCGTTTGTTTCCATTTAGAACTGAAACACAATTATTTTTATCTTTTTAACTGACCATTCAAGATTCCTCAAAAGTGTTTCTTGCGCGATAAATAAGTCCTTGTATTTGTTAAAATATCTCTTGCAACCTCTTGCTACAGCTATAGAGAGCACAGAACAGACTGGTAGAATTTATTATCAGCATAGCTGATTTTGGCGTCTGTTAGAAAGTACAATAAAATTAACCAAGAAAATTAAAATAAAAAATTACCAACATTTCACCGTAATATGGTAAATGCAACATACCTCGAGGTAAATTAAGTTAATCTGTTGTGGTACATTTCACCATGATCGGCATGATCTAGTCTTCACCATACTTTCTGGCAGACTCCAAAATCAGCTATGCAAAGGGTAAATTCTACCAATCCTTTTTTTCCCCCGTGAGGGTCAATTAATTCTGATTTCCGTGATATTCTTCAACTAACTGGCGATTCGACCAACTGACGAAAATATTACACATTTCAGTTCAGTGTATGACTGCACTTCAATGCACGCAAAAACACTGTAATATGTCATCATTTTCTCAACCGACAGAGTCTCCGTCACTGAATTTAAAAATTTGCGAATGTTTTGATAATTCAACGGTGTAATTCCACCGATTAGGATGATGAGATTACGGATGCAGGTATCTTCGCACATTACTGTCATAAACTGAACTGAATCGTTTATAATTTTTTGATCAATCGAAGATTCATCGGTGAATTGAGGAATGTCATCAAATATAAACAAAGAAGCAGCTCTGTTTTATGACCTCAGACACCGCAGCTACTTTGGGTGTAAATAAAATTAATTGTACTGGACATAACTGCCCAATACTTGGTAAAATCCTTCCATATAATATGTACTCCAACAGGAAAAGTATAAAGTTTTCAAGAGGGTACATAGTGTTGGTGGGGAGGGGGGACTTTTTCGAGAGAGAGAGAGAGAGAGAGAGAGAGAGAGAGAGAGAGAGACCGCTTTATTATTAAAAAGTAAGAAAACAAAAATAGGTCAATTGAAATAAAAAAAAAGGCAAAGTTAGGGCCAAAAGGCCCTTTCTACCACTTAACCTTAAGTAGGGAACTTAAAACAATAGTGAAATACAATGAAAAAACTATGAAAGATACAAAAAACAAATGAAAAAAAAAATAAATTAAATGTAAATAGATAAATAAATTAAGAAAAAATAAATAAATAAATAAATAAATAAATAAATAAATAAGTAAATAAATAAATAAATAAATAAATAAATAAATAACAATTAGAAAGTAGCAAAAATGAAAATGGCTACGAAACCCAGGAGAGGAGAAGGGAAGGGGGAGGAAGAGATTGCAGGGGGGATGGAAGAATATGAATAGATGTATCAGTAAGGGAATAAATAAATAAATAAATGAATAAATAAAGAGAGAGAGAGAGAGAGAGAGAGAGAGAGAGAGAGAGAGGGAGAGAGAGAGAGAGAGCGAGCTCTGAGAGTCTGAGGGGTCCGTGAGACCCCACTCGGGTGACTAAGAGTAAAAACCGCACATATTCTTCAAATCCAGTAAATACGAGAGGCTTTGGTGGAAGTTGTATCAATTGTTTAATGCTGAAGGGGGTTGAAAATTAAACGTTGAAAATCAACAAAATCACAGAGTCAACGCGCGGGTGACTATGGTGACGGTGGCGGTCCACTCGAATCGAATAGATGTCAGGAAAGAAAGTCTTTTGAATCCTTTTAATTGAAAGAAAACCAAAGTTCATTAATTATGAAAAAGGAGAGAGAGAGTGAGAGAGAGGGGGGGAGGGGAGGGGGTATTTAAAAGGAAAAGCGGAACGTCAAAAGCAGTGCGTTTCCATCAATCAGAAGCACGGGGAACGCGCAGGCAGGCAACTAGAGGAACATAGAGACGCGAACAAACGAACAAACGAACAAACGAAGGGACGGAGGAATGGAGGACAGAGGCGGACAAACGAGACGAACAAATAAAGGAACAGAAGTACGAACGGAAACGGTTCTCGAGTCATAACCTTTTCTCTTTTGTTTTGATAAATTGCCCGAAGACAAATGGCTGCGGGCGGCCTGGCTATATACTCTCTACACCCTTAGCTTCCTTCCAGCGATCCTTTACGCCTTACTCCTCTCTGATCCCCCCATAAAAATCTCGGGGTGCGGTGGAGAAGCTAGCTCAGCCACTTTTTCTGCTTTAAAGGTAACCGGAGGGAGGGGGGAGTCATCTAACTGTAATCGAAAAGTTTTCGAATAGATTTTAGAGATAATTTAAAGCAGATGTATCTAAATCAATTTATAAGTTGTCTCCACAAAAAATCGCAGTGTAGAATTAATGATCGGCACCGATCGAAGTTATGAATAGGATAATTCATTTTTGGTGTTGTGAAACACAAATCAAATCAGTTAATAAGAATATAGTCAAATTTTCAATTAATTTAGAATGCTTTGACTACAACTGTTTAACCTAATGATGCACTTCCAAGGGTCTGAAATTGTGCGTTTTTAATAAAGAAAATGAAAAAGCTTACTTGAAATAATGTGAAAAAATGTACCTCTGGTTTTTTTTTAAGCGTCCCAGCTCTTGAGATGTACACTAACTTGTGTGTTGTGACGCAACAACGTGGAATTCCCTTTTGATAAAACAACGGATTCACATCTCCGGAACTATAAAACCTATAGTTATACAGGGTGTATCAGAAAAATATGTCGTCCTTGAAACCATGTAATCCAGAGATCAAAATAATACTTTCGTTCCCTATAAAAATGTGTCCGAAAATGTCCCCCTTTTGAGCTACAGCACCCCAAAGTTTTAAAAAAATTTCGGTTTTTTTGGAAAAGCGACAAAGAAGAAGTTTCGAAAGAAACAAAGAGGACCAAAAATCTTTCTAGGGGTTTTTCGCATCTGATTTCGGTAACTGTATTCTTCAAATTTTTAATCCGTAACATAAAATTTGCGCCGTTATAGGTAAAAAATTGCCTGAAAAGTACAGTCAGACTAAATTTCTGAATTTCTCGAGGTCAATAATGGATTTTACACGTGAAATTACCGTATGTGACACCAATTTTTAGGACATTCGGTTCATAGTGGTGGTTGCTATTCCAAAAAAACCATATCACGGGAAAAAAAAGAATGGTGTAATTTACCATTCGCATAGCTGATTTTGGCCCCTACCAGAGTTAAGATAAACTTGACCAGAGTTATGGAACATTTGACCAGGAATCAGGTCAACTTCACTTGATACCTGGTCAATTGTTCCATAACTCTGGTCAAGTTTATCTTAAATCTGGTAGGGGCCAAAATCAGCTCTGCGAATAGTAAATTACACCATTCTTTTTTTTCCGTGTAATTTTTTCAAAACTTTGGGGGGCTGTAGCTCAAAAGGGGGCATTTTTGGACACATTTTTTATAGGTAAAATAGTATTATTTTGACCTCTAAAATACTTGGTTATAAGAACGACATATGTTTCTGATATGCCCTGTATAATGATATTTTTGGACTCTAAACTTTGAACGAAGGATGGTACGTCATACCATTTTTTCATCGTGGAGTTTTGACTAACTATCCCGCGGAAATAGCCATCTAAACGCGAGATAACCTACTTTTCTGTTTTAATTTGTAACCCCCCCCCCCCTTCATGTTTCAGTTGAGCGTGAATTTGACTACACAGAGAAAAAAAAAAAAAAATCCTCGTAAATTCAATTTTCGAGCATCAATCTTTTTGAAGGGTATGGTTGCTAATATAATCTCTAAACGAAGGCTAAATCACCGAAGAACTACCATCATCATTGAAAATAACCGCGCTAATCACTACTTTTTTTTAGAGCGAAATCGGACGAGCGAACGTTGGACACGGAAAATGCGCGTTGATGATAATTAACCTCCGGGTTTTGCCCCGATCAAAGAGCTCGTCACGGATGATCCGGCCGATTAGGTATGTCGATTTCGGCACTCCGCGTTTGCAGAGTCCGCAACCCGCAACTCTAGGGGGTCATTAATTTGCCCTTCGTGCTCCTCCCCTCCCCTCCCCCCACCATATCATCTCCTTCGTTCTCTCCTGCCTTCCCTATAATATGCAATCGAACTGGTTAATCAACATCATTTCCGCCCCCGCAAGCCTCTCACTTCCCCCCTCTCTTTCTCTCTCTCTTTCTCTCTCTCTTTCTCTCTCTCTTTCTCTCTCTCTCTCTCTCCCTCTCTCTCCCTCTCTCTCTCTCTCTTTCTCTCTCTCTCTCTTTCTCTCTCTTTCTCTCTCTCTCTCTCCCTCTCTCTCTCTCTCTCTCTCTCTCTCCCTCTCTCTCTCTCCTTTCATCTACCCCTATCCACTCCTTCCCATTCCTGTGATATCCTCCGCGAGCGCTTAATCAAATGCTCATCAATCAACCGCCAATTGATTTTGTTGCTTTTCATCCACCGAAAGATTCTTATCACGCGACCCGTTTTTAAAACATTTAATCCGACTACCATCCCTTGTCACACAGTGGAGTAGAATATTTCAACACTCGCCCGTGGCGCATCTAGGATCCCCCGCATCTCTCCTTCTCTTGCCCTGTTGAAAAAGGATAGAAAATGGATCTATGTACTATGACTTTCAAAATAAAGTATCCTGTTAGAAATTTGCACTCTTCCATTCCTCGACCAAAATAAAATAAATAGATAGATAAATAAACCTTTATTTGCAATTTCACAATTTTTTTTACAATCTGTGCAAATGCGCCATACAAAAAACTACATGTTAATATGATTACATATGTAAATATACCTAGTATAATTTTACTAGTCTATGGTAGTGCACACGGATAACTCGCAGTTAGCTACTTTTGTAACTTACTTTTAAAATTTGCATTTTCCCTAGATAATTCTTTCAATTTTTTCGGTAGTTTATCGTAAAGTTTTTTGAATTTGTTTAGTAATTTATCATTCTTTATGTTTTCAGTAACTATTACCTGTCTGGTGTTTTGGCTAGTTGTTCTTTGAGGTTTAACCCTTAACTGCAGATGAGCCCAGATCTGGAACAATTACTTTGAAGCCTTATCTAAAAGTAGGAGACTTGAGTTGTACTGTCGCTGCATGGTGGGTCACATGTGGAACAAATACTAAATGAGTAAGAATTGTCGATTTTGTCCTAGAGCGCGCAGCACAGGATAGAGAACGTGCAGAGTGGTTGAAAATAGCTTACTGAAAATCTGATAGAGATTTTCCGATTTTCATTGTTATGTTTGGGAGTAACGCAGGGGTACCATATACAAAAAAATCAACTATTGAAACTTACTAACTTATTATTTACTACTTTAATTTTTTTTTTTTTAGCCTGAAAACTTTATTTTCAGTTGCATGGATACCTAAATGCGGGTAAAGCCATATTTGGATCAATTAATATTCAGGCTCTTTACCATTGAAATATAATGGAAAGAATTTCTTCACTATTTTTCCCTGTCTCAAGGATCAAAATTGTACTGAAAAAAAATTATTTTATTGAAAAAAAAAAAAATCATGCAGTAAAGGATTAAGGGTTTTATTTGTACTATTTTGAAAATGGAGAAAATGGAGTTCATGTGTATAATCAGCACTGGTACTGTCATAATTTCATATTTTACAAAGTAGTTAACCAGTTTTCAAAATTGTCGTAGTTTCCAGGTATTTCAGAGCCTAACTGCAGCATTGGCACTTGAAAGTTTGCTTTACAAAATCTAAATATCTTTGAAAAATAATGGACTTCATTATCAAGGATCGTTTCGATGAGAGGACTTTCTTTTGTGGTTATAAGTACCATTGCTGCCACTTTGTGTATAATGGGTCTGTTGCAACAGCGATAAAAAGTGTTTACTCCAATGTAAAATCGCCTGAAAAGTCCATTGGTGGCATCATAGAGTCAATAAATACAATATTAAACTCACAAGAGGCGTTTATCGAAATTCAAGATGGCGGAAAAATATCGAGGAATCTGAATGTATGCACCGTGATCATCCAAGGATTGCCAACTTTGACAACCTCACTGCAGGTAGAGGTTATGTGTTTATTTACGTCGATATTGTTTACTTATGCACGGTGCGGATCCGTCTATGTAGTAGTATACCGGTGCAAATAGTGTTTAGTGTAGCGCGGGCTGTTTGAAATTGAAAGTGATTTCTTGAGTTAATGAGTGGATTGTGAACGTTTTTAATCTGAGCATCGTTATTTTCGCCGAATTTTACATAAGAATCAAGGTTTTTTTTTGCCGTAGCAAAAGTATTCAACAGACCCATTCTTTAGCGCTAATTCCAAGCCTCGAATTATACATTTTCCCCACCGCACTGCGCCGCCGCGCGCCGCTGCACCGGAAGCAACTTTTTCTCCTCTCTTCCTCCGCAGAGAATATTTGCAAAGAATGCACTTTTTAGAAAAAGCGCAAATATGTGCACGCAAGAAGGTAGAAAAGGGAAGAGGAGTAAGAGAGGGAGCTAAAGATATGCAAGGCAGGGCTGCCGTTTTGCGTATAATCAATGCTATTTTTCAATTCACCGATGATTCCACCGGTTGAAAAAAAGATTACACGGTTCAGTTCAGTGCATGACTGTAATGAACTAAAATACTCGTATCTGTAATCTTTGCTCAACCGGTGGAGTCTTCGATGACTTTAAAAAACTTGCGGATATTTTAATTAATCAACGGAGTTTCCACCGATTAAGGAAAGATTACAGATCAGAGTATTTTCGTGTATTACAGTCGTGCACTGAACTGAACTGTGTAATCTTTTCTCAACCGGTGGAATCATCGGTGAATAGAAAAATAGCATTGATTATACGCAAAACGGCAGCTCTGATGCAAGGCGAAGGTGTGGGGGAGTTGGTTAGGGGGGGGGGGGTTGTTGGTGGTGGTGAAGGAGGAGAAAAGGCATGATTTAAAAGCTGCCTATATATGCGTCTTGGAAGTTGGAGTTCAATGTAACATTAATCTTCGCCGCAATTTGTAAACGCGATGTTTGAGGGCTGTTTGGTAGATGTTGGCACAGAGCTAAAAGGCAAACTATCATTAAAACGCACCGTATAAGAAAGCAACAATATGCAAGCAAGATAGGGG
Organism: Trialeurodes vaporariorum; assembly: GCA_011764245.1. Lineage (NCBI taxonomy): Eukaryota > Metazoa > Arthropoda > Insecta > Hemiptera > Aleyrodidae > Trialeurodes > Trialeurodes vaporariorum. The sequence continues at coordinate 9,546,612 of VMOF01000111.1, read as the reverse complement.
GGGGATGAAGGAGCGGGGGTGGGGTGGGGGTGGTGTACACACAGTGTTAGCAGGATAGGCGAAGGAAAATGGATTTAAGGAATTCATTAACTTGAGTAAACTTCGAGGGTATAAGGTGGGTTTCTGGGGGTCTCTCTTCCTCTCTTCCTCTCCCTCTCTCTCATCTCTCTCTCTCTCTCTCTCTCTCTCTCTCTCTCTCTCTCTCTCTCTCTCTCTCTCTCTCTCTCTCTCTCTCTCTCTCTCCGCAGCGGAGGAGAGTGCTCTCCTCGGCGCAAGTTTTATTTATTTGTTTAATCGTTTACTTAAATTTTAATCGTTTGTTTCGTAAGTTGTTAACTTCGTCTCCCCCTCCCCCTCCCCCTCCCCCTCCCCCTCCCCCTCCCCCCTCCCCCCATGCCGCTTAGTCTGTTGCGCTGACTTACGTCTTCTCGCCAACTGTGCGCATTAACATGCCGTGTTTACACGCGGTAGGACATTGCCGCCGGTTAAACCCATTCTATGACTCGCTCGAGTATATTCGTTTCTGTAACTAGTTCTGCCTCACTCAATTCCCCCCCCCCCCCACAACAGTTGCGGTCCCTTATTAATAATATTTGAAAAATAATATTTCATCGAGCGCCTTCAATTAATTGTGTATGCAAAATCACTTCCGCGGTGTAGGCATATTTAACTACCCTCTTAATTTGAATGAGTATACATTGATTTGTCAATTTGTCATAGTAACTTGGTCGTAAAAGGATTAACTGAGGAGCTCTTAGGGGAAAAAACCACGTATAAAACAGAGTAAAATGCTTGCCCTGAAACATTCATATTTTTAAGTAACACGGGGCTTTTGAAAACTTTTGATATAGGAAATTGAAGAGTTGATTCTTGCATATAAACCTATAAAAATAACGATGAGTACACTAGAAAATCACGAAATTCACTCTAAGAATCGGGCTTAATGGCGGAGAGACGCAGGTTTCATGGGAGATTCCTATCTAAATTGAGACATCTCTGTGTTTCTGGAGAGGAAAAGACATAGTAGACAGGAATCTCCCATGATACCTGCGTTGAGCCAACATTACGAACTTGCCGTTATATAGCAGTTATGTGAGTTTATTACTGAATTTTAGACTTTCGAAATGTGATTTTTGTGATTTTTGCTGGTTTATACATCAGACTGGATTATTCATTTGCTCACAGAAAAAGTTTGCAAGAGCCCATCGAGTGTGTGTTTTAGATGAGTCAGACTGATTGTTGTGTGTTTTACCCTCTGAAAATTAATTTATGATTTGTCAGATAGAAAGAACAACCCGTTAAACTCATCAGAAACACAAACAAAAAGCTTTGAAATGTAGGTGTCGGAGGACGAGCATATCCTCTGTTTCATATTGCGAATTTAATACGCTGTGGTCCTTAGGTACCTTATATGCTATTTTTTATGAACACAACTAAATAATAACAGTCTATACTCCAAATATTCTTGCTCAGGTATAGGCTACCTGCAAATCAAAGCTTGAACTCAGTGCGCATGATGTTGCATGTAGCCAGGTAGCCTACCTATGTTACTCACGAGTTTCACCATACATCTGAAAAAACGTTTGCCCTTCTTACCCCCGTTCCCAATCAACTATAGGAATAGTTTTTTAATGTCACCATAAAAATTATGAATTACCAATCAAGTTGCTCATTGGTGCGTCAACAATGATTAGAAAGAAAATGACACTTGGAAAAAAAAATCTACCTTTGTGTACAACGTACATCCTACCCCTTTACCAACTTTTATATAAATTTTAATAAGGTAAAGTTCCCCCATTTCATTCTTATGCAATGTGATATTTTGTTTAACTAGTTTTCCTCTTATCCCTCTGGCTTGTGAAGTTTTGTATTTGAGAGCTACACTTGAACCTTATTCGCTTCGCCACTCCGCGCATCGCGTAAGGAACTGTTCTGAGAGTAAGTATAACTATATTCGAACTACTCTTTAACTTTTGAGTGTGTTCCCTTCATATCCAGAGCTTTTTATCCGCAGGAATATAGTTGTATCTCTTCGAATTATTTCATGAAAGTATGTGTAACAAGGGGAAATTTAAAAAACTTTCAAAGGTTGCTGTGTATAAAAAAAACACGTATTTGAAACACGAATGATCGACCTTTTTGAACACACTATATGGTGGTCAACTGGTGTCTCAGAGCTAGCTTCGACATAATTAATGATACTTCGATTTTTCTGGTACCATATCTTATTAATTAACTCTTTAAAACCCATATTTGCCCAACTTTTTTTGAACATGTTAAGTGTTTTTCGGTGTTTTTCTAAAAAAAAAACCACTTTAGAATTAAAAAAAATTAAAATTTAAAAATTGTGAAATTTTCTGGTCCAGCTAAATTATAGGTGCTAAATGGTCACAACAATGATTTTTGAGTTAAATTGGCCTTAATTAACTGTAACTTGGTCCAAAAAAACCATTTTAAGTGGGTCGTTAACGACCGAATGGGCATATATGGGTTTTAAAGACTTGGTTAGTTCAAAAGAACGTCACTTTTCCGTTGACATAGGGAAAGTAGCTTATACTTTTTTTTTTTTTATAACTCTTCGTATTCCTGGGAGTTGAAATTGCCTATACGATGAAATGAAGGCACCCACCGACGAAACCTTATCAAGGTTTTTCTTATCCACGCCACTGGATTATACCCACTGTCTGTAATTCCGATATTCTGCGCAATAATTAAATGCGACAATCTCCAAGATTAATGTTAGCCATTTTAAAATTGTCTTTATTTTACTTACTCGTGATAGCTGAGAAACGAGAGTAAAAAGAAAAAACTCGACAAAACATCCGCTCGACCCACAATGCTCGTCACCTGCAAAGAAACAGGAAGCTCCAGTGAAGTTATAATCAGTTTAAACCTCAAAACCCTGAAAAAACCTTAAAGGAACCTTAAAAACCTTCATAATTACACTATCATAGATATCAAATATTATACTATCGTACTTTATCCATGAAATAAATTAGTAAAGACATAAGCGCGGTGAGTAGGAATTTGTGTACCTCTCTCTCCTTCCATTTAAATGCATGTGTTAGAAAAGAACGGAGATATAGGGTGCTAAAGTCATGTAAGGTAGGTGACCCAAAGGTGGCCCGGCTCTTAAGGTGGCCCACCCCAGCTTATTCCAATTAATTACACGAATTGACGATAGATGGCTTTAGTGCTGAGTAGCAGGATGCTATCGCTTCCCCCACTTCAAAAATCAAGAGCATCGGGCGATTCAGTCGGCGCGGAACATTGAAACGTCCGTTTTTGCTGGTCTTCAGCTAATTTTCACGGAAGTAATCAAATGTAAAAGCTAAGCCCTTAAATTGGTTCCACCTTTGACTTTCAATTCATCATAATCATTATAATTTCTGGTGTAACTAGGGTCTAGATTCCGTTTTTGAACGATAAAATAGCATTTTAATACGTATTAATGAAATTTAAAAGGGGGTGTCCACCTTTAGGTACATCAAAAATATTAGAGGTGGCCACCTTAGATGCATGTTTTGCGCGACGTCAAACCTCTACTTTTTTTCAAACGCAAAAAGAAAAACCTCAAAAACAAGCAAATTTAAAAAAAATGAAATTAACTTATGATAGCCAACTGTCTGAATAGTAAATTGACATATTTAGTTTTTAAGCGTGCCGTATATATACGGTACGCTTTTTGTTTTCATTTTCATATCTAATATATAGGTTGCATGCTTTGCTTATGGCAAAACCTTGGCGGGAAAGGTTTGAAAAATTAAAAACGTGTTTTCATAAAACTGGTTTCATTAATTGTTAATTTATTGCTGCAATCCAGGAGGTCTCGGCGTCTATTTTCTTAAAATTGTAAAAGTTTTGGTATTCCTGTTAATTTCAATAAGTTATTAAGCGTCAAAGTCGAATTCCTTTGAACGAGAATTCCATACAGGTCCAGCAACCTAAGTCATTTGTGCCAACCTATGAGTCAAAATTCAAAGGCAGGAGGGGGGTGGAAACATCTCCCGCAGGAACCCTCTTTGCCCCTCGCCTTTGGGCTCTACCGGTCACAAGATTTCTTCACGGTGCATTAAGCGGTCGTAAATGTGTCAAAATCTGTTTGACGAGGGTTTCGGAAAGAAGTGACGGCGAGGTATTGATAAAGAGCGGGCGGGGAATAGAAAAGAGAGGGACTCGTTCATATCCTTAAGTAGACCTGTTTAGTGATGACGTCACGATCAGAATTGGTTCCAAACAAATGCTCTATCTCTCACTCTCGTTGATTTATCTAAAAAAATCAGACCCAAAATTTTTCGAACGCAAATTCATGCTATTAAAGAACATTTTCTCAAATTTATTGCACCATTAGATTCCACGTTTTTTAAAAGTATCTTTTCACTCTAACATAATTCCTAAAAGATCACAAGCGAATTTACAATCAAGCGAATTTACAATCACAGTTATACCGAAAGATGTTCTACGTTTTGTCCTCGTCTTACTCACGGTCTCTTATGGGAGTATCACCGCCATGACACTAAATCATTCTAACTTCTCTTCGATCGAAGCTATTTCTCGAGGTATAACACATGTCGTGATGGTGCTGATGAGCCTATTCCTAGAATTTTGTGCTCATAAGAAACTGTGAGTGTGACAAGGACAAAAATAGGACTTTCTTCGATATAACTGTGATTGTGCATTGATGCGCGATGTTTCAAAAAGTTTGTAATATAGCGGGCTCATATTTTTCACTGAGAAAAAAGTGGCTGTTAAAACTGTAAGAATAGAGCCATAGATGATTTCGCCTTATTTCAATCATGAAACCTATCGTTGCTATAGTCAGCGCGCTTGAATCTACACGAATTCCGATTGTCTCTATGGAATTTCGATTATTTCTATGGGAAAAAAAGCGCGGGAATATATATCCTATGGGAAAAATTCATTGAAACAATCAGAAATTTTTTAAGGGACGTGGAACCCAATGGTGTGATAAAACAACTGGTGCAAAGAACATGTTGTTTACTAGCACTTGTTTTGAAAATTTGGATCGTGTTTCATAGGGGAAAACCCACGAGAGCGCGAGTGAGGCGGAGCCTTTTTTTGGAACCAATTTTTTTCATGACGTCTCACTAAACAGGTCTTGGTCTTTGGGAAACATTTGAAATTCTGGGGGATCGGCAAATTGAAAACCCCTTTATGAGCGTCTATGCAATCAAGGGATTTTTGGGGAAAATTTTGGGGCGTTTTGTTGCGAAAAAAAGGTTTTTAAAATCCAGAACAAAGGGGGGGGTAAAATTCGCATTAATAGCTCTAAAAAGTGAGAGGGGCTGTCACGTGTCTTCCACCCCTGGACAGCCTCCTTGCTGCGGCTAGGGAAATTTGACTCTGGAATAACTTATTTACCTATCCTAAAAAGTTTCTCGCGTGTACAGTTTTTTTTTACTGGAAGCTTCTTAAAATTTTGGGAAAATTTAAAGGTCCATAGGGAAACTTTGCTTCTCCAACACGAAAAATGATATCGCCGATGGCAACAAAAAAAAAAAATAATTTTACAATGAGTTGTAATGAATAATGGCTTAGTTTTGACTGTAAACTTTCGATACTTTTCAACAAAATAAATGGGGGAGGGGGAATGGGTCTGTTGCAGACTTTTGCTCCAGCGCTATAGAGTGTTCTGTATCATGAAAAATCGCGTGAAAAGTCCATTGGTGGCATCAGAAAGTCATGAAATGCGATAATAAACTCACAAGAGACGTTTAATAAACTCCAAGTTGGCGGAAAAATATCGAGCAACCTGTATGTATGCACCACGAACATCCAAGGATAGCCAACCTCACAATATCGATCACACCCAATCACAATGTAAATAAAACACATAACCTCTGACGCTTTGGGTTGTCAACGTTGGCAATTCTTGGATTTTAAAAGGTGCATGCATACGGACTGCTCGATACTTTACCGCCATCTTGCATTTCATTAAAATCTCTTGTGAGTTTATTATCGCATTTCATGACTTTCTGAGCCACCCATGGACTTTTCACGCGATTTTTCCTACGATGAAAAACTATTTATCGTTGTAGCAAAAGTTTGTAACAGATCCATTAAAATCCACAAAAGCCTTAAACCTCCACACCTACTAATCTATACCCCTAGATGCTTGACGTGTAAAGGGCACCTGAAAAGGTTAGTTCTGTATATTAAAGGATTATTTTTTCATGAATTCGCAAGTGTTCCATTTATGTATCTTACATATCTACATCGTGACAATCGCAATAAGTGCTGACAGCACCTAAAATGGAAAAAAGAAGAAAAAAAACTGTTTATTATTTAGAATCACGGCTTTTCCGAAAATGACGCTTTTTTACTTCAAAAAAACGCAACCCCCCATTTTTTATCCCTGAACAAGCCGTTTAAAAGGTGGAGGGATTTAGAAATATCTATTGTCTATACTTTATGTGGGTAAAAAGATCGAGCCTTATCAAATAATTTTCTTTTTTCAGCTTTCAATAGGGTTTTTTGCAAACTTTTGCTACAGCGCTATAGAGTTTTGATTTTTATGTAAAATCGCCTGAAAATTACATTGGCGGCATCAAAAGTCATAAAAGCCATTCATAAAACCCCCAAAAAGCATTATAAAGAAAGCCAAAAAGGCAGTCGTAAAGCCGCAATCTGTGCACGCGCATACGACGAACACAAAGACAGGCGATCCCTTTTTCCCCCCTTTTTTGTTAGAAGGGGGGGGGGGGAAAAAAATATCTCAACAGTCAAACTGTGATTTTAAAAATTTGCATGGTCAAGATGTTGTGTTCTGTGAAGGGGGCGGGGGGCAAAATATCAAGAATATAGGGTGTTGCAAAACTTTAAATGCCAAACTTATGGAGTGTATTTTTTGGGGGGAACATGTACCTATATAAGGCTTTTTTTTTCTACATGAATATGTGCTACAGATGTTTCTCTTCTGAGCTAAAGCCCTCCAAAGTTTTGAAAACAAAAAAAAAAAAACAAAAACCAAAAAAAAAACGCCTTTGACTCATCTCCTTATAGATACATCTGATCTAAAATTTTTTTTTTTCATAATTTCTCACAAAAAAAGCTCAATTGGACAGCACTTCTCACAAAAAAACTGAGTGACATTTTTTATAAAATTGAGTTATTGATTGATAGACCTAGCAATACTGAATCTCGAAGCAACAAGTGCTTCTTCTAAAAACAACTATTTCCCCTCAAAATTCAGGTAAAAGTGAGCTGGTGAGCCTCATTGAAGTCATTGTCCATATGATGAAATTAAAAGAGAACTTGGTTCCTTTTTTTTAAACCTTAATCCGAGTCACGTAAGGAACCCAAATCCGACTTGGTTCCTTTTATAGAATTGGGAACGGACTTAAGTCCGGATTAACGGGTTTTAAAATATCAACAGTGTAAACCAACTCTGCCGTTTGGTTTCTCTTAGAGATTCGGTTTTCGTGATTATGCCAAACAAAAAGAAGAAAGGAACCAAGTCACTTTAAACGCTAAAAATTAAGTAGGTACCTTTCCTGCATAGGAAATTCCTCTTTTCCGGTGTTGAAATGCAAAAACATAACACGGTAGTTGAATGAAATCAAAACGTAAGTAATTCCGAGTTTTTTGTTTAAATGCTAGCTCTTCAACTTTGGACTCAATTTTCTCGAAATCAGCTCCATGTCAAGTGGTTCCTCTTTGATGAATTATCATTGCTAGCAAAAGCATTAAAGCTGTTCAGACTTTAGTGGCACGCTTTTCCAACACCTGCGTGTTGGAATTTTCCCTGCTTGTTTTTATCTCTCATGATACGTGCATATTGGCTCCAAGCTTAGGCATGGCCACCTTTGGGTCACTTACCTTACCACCCCCCTTTGCCAAACCCTTTTCTAACACATGCGTTAGAATGACCAGAAAGAGAAAAAGACAAATTCCTATACCCGCTCACGAAAGGCTCAATGTTGTCTCTGCAATTCTGTGAATCTTTAGGGAATCTGCACCGCTAATTATATAAAGTCGTATCTGCGTTGAGTCATTCGACGTTGGTAATTGATGCTGTGCGATGACTATAAGATGAATACAGTTCTCTTGTAACGTCGGTTTCAGTTCGTTGGAAATGTGAAGGTTCCTTATCAATCCGTGGTGCTCTTTGAAAGAGCACGGCGAGGCGGTGAGGCGGCGATGAAGATAATTCGGAGAATTTTCAGGTAATCAAAAACAGGAAAACTGTTGCATGGTCTGAGCTTAATCGCAAACATGGTGCAGTCTTCTCCATCTTTTCCAAGAATCAGTCTTCGCTTTTTTTTTCTCGGAAGATTACGTAACTGCGTCAATGCATCAAGAAATAAATTAAATAAAAAGTACTTGTCTCTTCAAAGAAGAAAGAAAATACGTCTATCGACGGATTCATTCTTTCCGCCAATTTTCTCTCCTCCGCTTTTATTCGCATGTCCCCCCTATCTCTCTCTCTCTCTCTCTCTCTCTCTCTCTCTCTCTCTCTCTCTCTCTCTCTCTTCTCTCTCTCTCTCTCTCTCTCTCTCTCTCTCTCCCGCTCCTCTCTATCTCATTCTCATTATTTCTCTCTCTTTCTCTCTTTCTTGTGCTTTCTCCCCCTCCCCTCTCACTCCATCTCCACCGCTCTCTCTTTCACTCACTCATACTCTATCTCCCTCCCTCCCACTCTCTTTCCCCCCTCTCTCTCCCTCTCCCCCATCCCCCTCCCTCTCCCCCTCATCATCCCTCCTCATCTCAACTCTCTCTCTTTCTCTCCCCCCCTCTCTCCCTCTCTCCCGCTCCTCTCTCTCTCATTCTCATTATTTCTCTCTCTTTCTCTCTTTCTTGTGCTTTCTCCCCCTCCTCTCCCCTCTCTCTCCCTCTTCCCCTCACCATCCCTCCCCATCTCGACTCTCTCTCTCTTCTTCCTCTCCTCTCTCTCTCTCTCTCTCTCTCTCTCTCTCTCTCTCTCTCTCTCTCTCTCTCTCTCTCTCTCTCTCTCCTTCCCCTCCCTGTACATCTCTCTCTCCCATTCCCCTCCAATAGCCGCTTTTCTATGAAGTGTTCGCACGAGAAATTGATGATTGTCCCTTGGAGAGTGCGAGTGATATAGGATTTATGGGTTGCCGATGGGGGGAGGAAATAAATTGATAATAGTCTTACGGCTTCCGTGTGCACCGGGTGGGTCGCAAACATGAGGCCCGCCAATATGGCGAATCGTAGGTTCAGATTGGCGACCACATGCGAGGCTCTCGTGAATAAAACGCAGCAGACAGCGTGTATCAGGACGTTGGCTACATGGTACCAAAAGGGTTCAAGCCCATCGAGACTGTGATTCAACCTGCAACACACATAGCACACACATTATACATATAAGCTCGGGCGACCATAATTGCGTCATAAACTGAGGAGCTTTCTTATAAAAGCAACGCAAGTGAACTATATGTCTAATTCTCCAGTTCAGGAAGCTCCGTTAGGTTCGTTGTTTATAGTTAAGTCTTCCAACTTGATTGCAGTGGTTTTGCATATGTAAGTACGCAAGTAGCAAAAATGGATCGAGAACGTAAGGTTTGACGCAAGTTTTCTTGAGGGAAAAACTTGCTTAAAACGGTCGAATTGATTTCATCTTTTTTTAAGTAAACGGAACTTTGACGGAAGGTTTTACTGCGGTGGTTAGCACGGTATATGGAGAACAGGTATGGACAACACTCGGAGCTTGGCTCTGATTGGTTGTGAAAAAAGCGACTCCGCCACCATTTTTCTGACCGCGCGATTCAAATTTAGATTTCACATCTTGAAAAAAAAATGAACAACGTAATTTATGATGTTAATCCATTCTATAGTCACAAAATTAACATTTAAAGATAAAAATTACATTTCATTGTTCAAAAAAATGAAGTATTGCTTCAGATAAACTTCCCCTTCAAACCTAACCTCAAACAACAATGCAAGATATACACGGTGTAAATAGGAGACAAGATGGCGGCGAAGTCGCTTTTTCCCAAGTGGCCACGCCCCCTGAGTCGAGTGTTGTCCATACCTGTTCTCCATATACCTTGGGTGGTTAGACGGAATTATTTTTGTAAAGCCGCAAAAGAACGGAAACAACCTCTACATAACCATAAGTATACATCAACTACTACCATTTTCTTCAAAACATAAAAATACCGATGTATGTGGAAGGTTATTTAGATGTTTCTTTTTGTTCCTTTGCGGTTTTACCTATGACAAGTTCCGTTACATCGCAGAAAAACCTATAGGTTACCGGAAAATTCTGGCGAAATTGCATCTCGGAGTAGCAACGAGTTGTGACTCTGTTCTAACTGACCGCTCACCGATGCATTTTTATGCCTTTCGGAAGCAGAAACTGCTACATGTCAGAATTCGATGTTCCAAAATGCTTCTACTTTAAACAATGACAAACAAGGCAGTACTCAACTGGTTCTTTTCACGTCACACTTTGTCCCGCGATATAATGGTTTTATAATTAAAACAGAGCAAGACGAAATACAGACCAAAAAAGAGAGTTTCTGGAAAGAGTCGGAGTAGATTTGTGCCCGAATTTATGCAGAAAGGAGCCAACTGTTTTAACCAGGGCTGCCGTTTTGCGTAGAATCAATGCTATTTTTCTAGTCACCGATGATTCCACCGGTTGAGAAAAGATTACACAGTTCAGTTCAGTGTATGCCTGTAATGCACGAAAATACTCTGATCTGTAATCTTTCCTTAATCGGTGGAAACTTCGTTGATTAATTAAAATATCCGCAAGTTTTTTAAAGTCATCGACGACTCCACCGGTTAAGAAAATATTACAGATGCGAGTATTTCAGTTTATCATAGCCATGCACTGAACTGAACTGTATAGTCTTTTCTCAACCGGTGAAATCATCGGTGAATTGAAAAATAGCATTGATTCTACGCATAACGGCAGCCCTGGTTTTAACCAACGAGCATTTAAAGCAAATCATCAAAAGCTTCATTCAACAAAGTCTCGTTGCATTAGATTTCTAGGAATCGTTATAAAAATGTCTCTCTAGCTCGAACAATTTTTCGTCGATTTTTTCGAGCAACCATATATCCATCGAATGGTTAGGGAATTCTCAGCAGCACTTTTGTTTTTAATTGACCCATATTCATCTTAATTAACGTCTATTTTAACCTTTTCTGCGCATCTCATCTTTATTTACCTCTCTCTCTCTAATTTCATGCGAAGTTTATAACCTTTCTAAGAATTGGGGAAGGGGGTTTCCATGACTAAATTGTTATTATATGGTGCAGAGGGAAATTCTTTTTTCCTGATTGGAGTCACTATAGCGGTGTGACTCAGTCGGACGTCATTTTGTATCATTGCGGCGTGTATTGTAATATTACTGAAATAAGTCTTTGGAGCAGCGGTTCCCAACCGATGGTCCGCGGACCACCTGGTGGTCCGTGGACCAAGTTTTGGTGGTCCGCGAAGACCTTTCCCAAATTTTTCCCCTGTTTTTCGTCCGAAAGTGGAAACGTTGAATTTGTGAACAATATTTTTTTATGTAGCAAAAAAATAAATCAAGTAATCATTTGAACGAGTCATAACCTAAATTTTTATAAGTTTATAAAATTCCTCCTTGGAGGTTTTCGTTTTTCGGTTTTTTAAATTCAAAATTGAAAGTTTTTAATTATTGTTTTTGTTCAATAATTGTCTCAGTGGTTCCCAACCGGTGGCTGTATTTAAAATAGCAGGATAGGTTAGTTTTCATTTCCTCCCTAAATTGTCAAAGAAAAAAAGAAAAAAAGGTAATCGATTGTTCATTTTTTCAAGTTGGTGGTCCGCGGCCTCCACTGAGCGTCCGTTTGGTGGTCCGCGACCAAAAAAGGTTGGGAACCGCTGCTTTGGAGGCTTTGGTATCTGTGCGGACCTTTTTGGAAACAAAACGTTGGCTCGTCTAAAAAAGTAAATCAGGTAAACAATAAGTTATCAAAACATGCAAAACGGGGGAAAATCGTTTTTGTGGCACGTTCCCAAAAAAATAAACGTGCTTGTGTTTTTACTATAATTTACATTCAAACTGGCCTAAAATTTAACCTTAACTTCTTCAAGTAGCTTATTTTTAGTAGGGATTTGTAGCCGGAACTACGGTTAAAATAAAAAATTTGTGGGTCTCCCAGCATAAGATCGGCATGAAAAATACCCAGAACCCCATATTTCAGCGTTATAAAACGGATTTCAGATATTCTTGCAAAGTCATCAGAAATTGATTTAAAAGATTACAGTTTGAATTTTTGCAATGCGAGCTCTTTAGTAAGCTCTTTTTGGGAAATAGCTTAGCTCATACGAAGCTCCAAAAGCAATATGATTCAGTCTGCAAAATCTTTGAAATCAATTTCATTGAATGTGCTCAAAAACGAGTGAAATCAGTTTTAGAACGATACAAAACGGGGTTTAAACTATTTTCCATTGTTTTCTGCTAGAAGAAACGCAATATTCCAATTTCAACAGTGAATCCAACTTCAAACCTAATTTTTATCCCAAAGACCATATCTATAGGACGAATAATAATGTTGAATCTCAGTTATAATTGAATGAACAATTTACAGAAGGCGAAAATATCAGAATGGGTAACATTCATACTTTAAATTGGGATTCAAGCCCCCCCCCTCCAGTTTGTAAACAACTTTTGGTCAAATATCTAGATAATTATAATAAAACAGAAGAAATGACAATTTTGTGCAGTAAGTTTGATAATACAAGGGTGAAGAGAGTAAGAGACGTTAAGTAGTTTGGAAAAATCTGGAAAGTCGCCAGACTGTCGACATCAACTTTATCACCTTGTTAAAACCGTGTTATTTTGAAAAGCTGTCTCTCTACAAAGCACAAACCGTCCTAGACGCAGCTTCTGCCCTCGGGAGGTTTTAAAGCTGTAGTTATGGCGGGAAAAAGTTCTTCCTATAGCTATAATACACGATTTTTTTTTAGGGTTTATTGCTGTCCTTTTTCAACCTCTTGAGATACTTTTGATCGTACCAATTTTTGACTTTTTGTTCGGTTGTTTAATTATTGACGTACTCATTTGTTCCTTTAATAAAATCGATCGTCTCATCATACGGAGTTTGTCCGGAAAGAAATGTATCATTCCTGATACATCTGAAACTCTGAAACTCTCTACTTACACTGAAACTCTTTTAAAAATAAACGAAATTGGCAACAAACCAACGAAAAACAAAAACCAAGAAAGGCCAAATTCAAGTTCGTAGCTTCACGATATCAGCTTTCGGAAGATGATTCTCTGAACTCCTAATATACTCATTTAATGAACCGGTTCCTATCCATAACCTCAGAGTTTATAAAAGGCATAAAAATGCTCATGGAAGCACAAAAAGTCTAAAAACATAAACAATATTTTTGTCCAAGAAACGTGAAAATTGACATGAGAGTCGACCGTATCAATACCTTGAATGCCGTAAGATCCCGAAATTTAAATGAAAAATAATTAGAGTTTTAAGCAGAAAAATCTGACGTGAGGTCGTTACATACCCTCCCCCTCCCCCTCTCAATGCGCCTTTTTTGGGCTGACGCACAAGGCATGTGCAGGATAAAAGGGAGGAGGCATTACCTTCTTAACAAACGCTCGTAAATTTTATTTAATTTTTTCATTCCACTCGACTTTTCTGTAAAAGCTCTCTGTGTCTTTCACTTGACTCAGTCATTTCTCCATCCCAATTTCCCATTTCGTTGAATGGAATCAATTAAGGGAAGAGGAAGCCAGACACCTTACTTGCTTCTACAGTTGCAGAATCTACACAAATTATAAAGTTGGCATTATAAGAAAGGCGGCGAAAGTAGACGTGTAGAGAGAGAGAGAGAGAGAGAGAGAGAGAGAGAGAGAGAGAGAGAGAGAGAGAGAGAGAGAGAGAGAGAAAAGGAGAGAGAGAGAGAGAAAAGAAAAGACAGACAGGCGAGAGAGAAAAGAGAGGGAGAGAAGAAGAGAGAGAGAGAGAGAGAGAGAGAGAGAGAGAGAGAGAGAGAGACAGAGAGAGAGAGACAGAGAGACAGAGACAGACAGAGACAGAGACAGAGAGAGAGAAAGAGAGAGAAAGAGAGAGAGAGACAGAGAGAGAGAGAGATAGAGAGAGAGAGAGAGAGAGAGAGAGAGAGAGAGAGACTATGAACTCATCAGTTGCAGCACCGAGGGATTTCATCATTCAATTGGAAGGGATTGAATAGAATGTCCGGGATCGGTACAACAATGTTGAAAAAAAGAGTAAAAGAAAAAAAAAAAGATGTAAAGTAGAAAAGAATCTAAATCAAGGAGAGTGAAAGGAAAGGTATTCGAAAAGACATCTGTCACCAGTGATTGCCGTTGT